>PVKM010003688.1:0-56109 GCA_004027735.1 Carollia perspicillata | reverse complement strand
GTGGGTTGGTCACTGCGTGATTTGTTAATTGAGCATCTTCATCCCAGTCTCAATGCTGGGGTAGTTTCTCTGCACTGCTCTTAGCCTTCTCTACAGAGTAGATAATGGAGAGGATGGTTGCCATGATTCCAAATAGGTTTTCACACAACAGAAATCTCTAAACATGAAGGGAAGTGGGAGAGTTTTTCCTAACATGTGTGTGCTTTTTTTTTTTTTTTGTTATTACTCTGCTAGAGAGTTTTGACCAAAAGCCCCACCCGACTCTCCCTTGTGTCTTTGGCTGAAACTAGATAACCTACGTGCTCACAGCAAAAGCAGTGCCTAGCAAAGATCAGTAAAATTGCAGTGATTGGCTTTGATCAGCCAGGATCCATCCCCTAATTATGGGCACCTTCTGCCTGATATGGGAACAAAATTCCAGCTCTTAGGGCAGTGAGGAAGAGGGCAATTAATGGATTCTGAGTAGGCAAGCAACAGTACCTGCCGTACCCCACCTTAGGAAATTTTCTTTTTGCAGAAGGTGATAAGAGGTTCATATTTGAGCTGTATTTTATAGTATGCATTAACATTTTAGGTTGGTAATAAATAGGAATCTACCAATATATTATGTGCAGCAATTCAAAATTGATTACAGTGGGTTTTTTTTATATTACTATTTTTTGGAACAATAACTTTTGGATAGTGTGATTTTTGTAACTCTTATGAGTAACTGTAAACATTTATTTGTGGGAATAAACAGCTGGGTAGCAGTATAACATATACTGTGTAAATCAGAAATGAATGGGCTTACAACAAAGTGCATACATCAGAGTAAAAGAATACAGTCTCTGCAGTGAGCTGTCCTGGGGAGAAAAGGTGCAAAGGGCTGAAAAATAAATAGTGAACACCTGTGCTGAATAAATTAACCAGCTGGCTGGTAATTTTTCATTTGATTCATTTAAAAGGGCGACTATTACAAGGCGTTAATAAGACATTCACTTCGAGGTGTTCTTTTGTTACTGCCATTAATTAATAAGCAATACTAGATAATATCAGAATTTATACCCCCCAAATTCTCAGGCTTATATATAATTTTTGGCAGTTAGTAAAAAATGCATTATATAAGTAGTATGCAGCAGCTGCAATGAGGTAACATTATCTAAAAAATATTGTTATACTGTATTGTAAATGGCCTTTGAAATTCAAATTAGCAATATAAATGACCTTAAATTTCATTTGTGAAATCTGTTTTATTGAAAGTTTTTATAAGAACTAATGATACAGATTTTCCCTTTATACATTAAAATTATAGTATTATTTTAGAACTCTGAAATTTCCTTTGAGAGCATATAATCCAGTGACATTCATTTTCACCCGGGAAATGTGTTTTTATAGTATACTTTTCAAATATTTTAAAATTAATAAAATGGAGTTATTATTTTGTTCTGAAGTTTGCTTCAAAAAGTTGAATTATCTTTTTTAAAGGATTTTAAGACACCAGTATTGTGTTAAATTTGATTTTTTAAATGATATTTTATTGGTTATGTATTACAGTTGTCCCGATTTTTCTCCCTTTGCCCCCTCCACTCAGCACCCCCACTCCCTCAGGCCATTCCCCTCATCATTGTTCATGTCCGTGGGTCATGTGTATAAATTCTTTGGCTACTCGATTTCCTATCCTGTATGGAAAGATAGATGAACAGAATCTCGCTTACTTACGAATAGAGTGGAGTTTAAGTTTTTGAAGTTGTCTGGCGCCTTTATGCCTTCGGCTTAGGAATTAAATTCAACTTTGACAGACCTTCAAAGAGATTGTGGTGGTCGGTAATGGAAAGTAAGGCCCCTACTGTGTTTTTAGTGGGCACGTTTTGTGTAGTGCTAGGGATTTCACCGAATTCTGACGTTGAGAACAGTAAACTGAATAGCTTATGCATGTCAGACGAATTCACAAAGAGTAACTCCTTTCCTCACATTGACACTTTTATTCAAGTATTTTGGCTTTTAGCTTTCAGATGGTCCAACATTGGTTAGTGAATTCCATTCACTCTGCAAAGTCCCCTTTCTCAGAATGCAATAGAGGTAGCCAGGGACTAGATCAATCTCCATGGTGTCATCATTGTGGTCTATAATAGGACAAGTCACCATATTCTGTCTTATCTTAATTATCCTGTCATCTCTCAGCTTTATCTTTATGCATGGAAGTTTTGCTGGAAGTCGTTACTTTAGATCCCTCATGCGACACACTTTGGTTTGTTGGTTTTCAAAATAGTGAAAGTGGATACAGAGCATGAACAATTTTGTAGCGTATATACACATCACATTTCCTATCATTACCCTTCATCCTGAATGTCACTAATGTCACTGGTGCTGTTGGCAGTTACATGGTCAGAGAACTTTCCGGGAGTCTCAGAAAACCTAGGTGCTCCTGTTTTGCATTGCTTATTGTTAACTGTGGGATGTTTTATAGTATCTTACATTTGATGAACACTTTATGTTTGAGTAAGCTTTTAGTGTTTATACAATGCTTTTCATATACAGTAGCTCATTTATCTTACAACAGCCTCATGAAGGTAAGACACACAGAGTGATCTCCATTTTGTACATTGGGAACCCCGGGCATTGTGCGTTGCCTACTGTCTGCAAAGTACTGCATCTAGGGCTCGAACTTTCCTGACACTAGTTTCTGAGACCTGAAAAGTATTGTTGTAATATTAATAATGTCAAGTTCATTTTCATTATATTTAATTAAAATTACTAGGTTATAGCAGTAAAAATACCATGACATTTTATTTCTTGACATTTTTAATAAGTTATTTTCTTCTTTCATCATACCCTTTTCATTGCAATATTTATTGTATTAATTTTAATAAGGCCCTCTTTCAGTGAACCAAGACTTGCGAATCCACCATTTACTGATTTTTCCTGGCCTAATTTTTTGTCTTTTCTACAAATAACTTTCACATTTACACGTACAAACCACTTATTCATCGAGCATCTATTAGATAGCACGGTTACTGAGCAGAGCGGCAGGTATTGCGAGGAACGCACAAAAAGAGATGCTAGGGTCTTCCCTCAAGAATTAAAGTATGATTCGAAATATAAAGTATGTCCTGGACTAACAGATGGCTATGAAAAAGGAACTGATAAATAGATGCAGGGTAAACTTCATGTGTGTATTATAGGGGCGTGGAGTAATGTAATGATGAGAATGGTTGAGTTAGGGATGAGTTGTTCAAAGTGAAATTTAAACTTTTTCTTAGAGCAAATGTATTGTTGGAGTATGTCCTTGTTTAGGGATGGCGCAGTTATGATGTTATGGGGCGTAGAAAGACTGTCCCAGAATAAACAAATGATATGGGCCCAAACACCGAGATCACAGTTCAATAAACGAGGAAGTGGAGATGCCATGTTGGAAGTAGGAGCGATGAGACTGGAAGAGAGTAGATAAAGAAGGTGATTTGGTTTAGAGTCATGAACAGGGACATTTTATGTGGTAGGGTTTAGATTTTTGAAGCAAATTTTTGTATTTTATTTTTTTACTAAATGTATTGGGGTGACATTGGTTAATAGTATCATAGGTTTCAAATGCCCATTTGTATGATACGTGGCCTGTATATTGCATTGTGTGCCCACCACCCAAGGTCAAATCTCCTTCCATCACCATATATTTGACCCCCTTTACCCTTTACTACCCCCACCACCTTCCCTCTGATAACCACCGCATTGCTGTCTGTGTCTTTGTTTCAGTTTTACATCCCACATATGAGTGAAATAATATGGTTCCTAACTTTTTGTGTCTGACTTATTTTGTTCAGCATGATATTCTCACGATCCATCCATTCTGTTGCAAATGGCGGTATTTCATCTTTTCTGTGGTTGAGTAATATTGCATTGTGCATATGTATGTACCGCATCCTCTTTATCTAATCATCTATGGAAGGACACTTGGGTTGTTCCCATGTCTTGGCTACCGTGAATAATGCTGCAATGAAGATAGGGGTGCATATGGGTTTGTGCATATGTGTTTTAAAGTTTTTAAGGTAGATATCCAGAAGAGAGGTTGCTGGGTCATATGGTAACTCTATTAATTTTTTGAGGAACGGCCATGCTGTTTTCCATGGGAGCTGCACCACTTAGCATTCCCACCAGCAGTGAACGAAGGTTCGTTTTTCTCCACAACCTCTCCAACACTTATTATTACCTGTCTTGTTGACAACAGCCATTCTAACAGGTGTGAGCCACTGTTAGTCCTTGAGCAGTCAATTAGCAGATGCTTACTTCCCCATGGCTCTGATGTATAAGGCAGTTTTATTGCTGAACAGTGCTGAGCAGCAGGGCAACTCACTGAAAATGCAGGTTCTGTGGAGGATGAAACCTTGTGGAGAGCCCTGGCTGGTGTGGCTCAGTGGATTGAGTGCCAGCCTGCAAACCAAAGGGTCATTGGTTCCATTCCCAGTCAGGGCACATGCCTGGGTTGTGGGCCAAGTCCCCAGTAGATGGTGTGTGCGCGAGAGGCAACCACACATGGATGTTTCTCTCCTTCTCTTTCTGTCTCCCTTCCCCTCTCTCTGGAAATAAGTAAATAAATAATAAAATCTTTAGAAAAAAACATCATGGAGACATACATTGATGCAGGAAGAGTGGATGTCAATGGAGGCAATAATGGACCGAGAGTGTTAACTCTAGTCGTAACTTTGGAAGTGGGGCTACCAGTAGAGTAATAGACACTGATACTTAAAGGACAGCAGGAAACAATATAGAAATTGTGATAAACCAATTTCTACTCTCTTGATGCTTTTTCCTAGCTCTGTCTCACCCCCAATAATAATAATCTTTGATAACTTCCAGTGTTGGTCATAGGCTCTGTGCCTGGTTCTTTGCATGTTATACTTTATTTGATCTTCAGGACAATCTTGTGAGGGAGGTGGTATTAGCCCCCTATGGCATCGAGGGATGATGGCTCTGTGTTGTAGATGGGGTATCTAGGTCAGAGAGGATAAATAATTTGACTGAGTTCACGGGGTTTCCCAGTCACAGGGTGAGGGTTTGAACTGCTCTTTGTTTATTCAGAAGGCTGTGGTCATAAGCACTGTTTTGATTTGTTTCGAAAATACAGTTCCACTGTCTGCTTTAAATTCCCCCAAATGTACATGTGACCAGACTGCCTAACCCTGAACTGTTTGTGTATTTTTCAAATGTTAATTATGTTTCCTATTGTAAATATTAAAACCAGAATTGATGAATATTTAATGAGTGGCTCACAGAAGGCGAAAACACACAGAGAACTTGATAAGAGCAAATGGCGTGAAGAAATAAAAATTGCCATTGAAAGTTAAAATGTAAAAGTGGGGCCAAGTACAGTGATCAGAAACGTGGAGTTGATCATTATTATAATTTCTCATTAGTCAGGATTGGCACGAAGGTGTCGAGGAGGCTGGAGCACTGCAGAAAAACCACGCCTCGGTGGCATCCGTGGGTCCCCCAGCAGCCACAGATTCAGCCTGCCCGCCTCCAGCAGGCGAGCCATTAAGCACCCCGAGCTGTGAGAGGCCCACAACCCCGGCTGCCAGCGCTGATTCAGAGACGGCCCTGGAAGCACATGATGCCGAAGTGACAGGGGAGAGCGTGAGCCATTGTGATGATAACACTTGTGTGCTGTCAACTTCGGAGGAAACCAGTGAACTTGTGCCTGCAGCAGCCGACACTGCAGAACAGCCAAAGAAAAACAGGATTACGTACTCGCAAATTGTTAAAGAAGGCAGGAGGTTTAATATCGACTTGGTGTCAAAGGTAAGGACCACTTTCACCCATCTTACTGGAGAACAACACTAAATTTCAACTGATTTTTATAAAGATTTGCCACTTTTTGTCATTTTATTCTCTGAAGCATCACTGTAGAAAGATACAGTAGACAGCAATTTTTAACTCAGTGAAATGTCTTTAAATATAGGTTTAAAACATTCAAAATGCTCAGCACTAGATTGCAAGAATCCTTTTGTGCTGGAGTACAAGGTCCACCCTAATATTCTGCTACTGCATCAATATGAATTCTATCAAGAGAAAAATTTTAATGATCCTAATCCCAGATTCAGATTATGTGTAATCACTCTATTAAGTGAACTTTTTTTTAGCCCTTATGTATAGTCACTGTTTCAACATCTATGTGATAATGAACATTCTGAAAAAAACAAACCTGATGCAGTTTTGGAAATCCTCTGCTCATGTGTGAGGGCTTGGAGAATAAACTTAGAGTAGTGGGGCAAGGGAGGCTGGAGAGAATGCTGTTACCTTTGGTTATGTCCTCACACTTTACTCTAGTGTTGGGTCAGCGTCTTGTTCTTGGGGGGCTACAGTATTGCATTGCATTTATTGAAACAAGGCTCATTTAGTGCAAAGAATACAAAACCGCTAGGCTAAAGGATAATGGCCTTAAAGAGTTAAGCTATGTGGCAGAGTGAAAATATAAAGGAACAGACACCAAATACCATTAGTTGAGGGCAAACAATGAGAAATGGAAAAGAAGTAGGGGAGGATAGTGAAGAATATGAGGCTACCCACAAAACTAAGCTTTTCAATTTAATGTGCTCTCCTCAAGTTCCAAGTTATAGAGTAAGGAGAGGGACTAATTGCATGCTCCTCACATTTTGCTGATACAATCCTATATCCCCACACTGCTGCTGTCTTTGAACTTGCTGCCTGAAAATATGAGTATCTTTTTACTGTCCATTGTCTTTTTCTATTGCATAGCTCTCTGGGTCTGATTCGGTTCTGCTCCTACTGCGCATTTCTGCCCTATCTATTCTACCCCACCTTCTTCCCATGTTCCCTTTACTATTCATTTGTGGGGTGGAAGTTTACTCATAGCTCACTAATAGTCCTCTTGTTCCCGTGAGCAGGAAATGGTTTTAAAAATACAAACAAAACAAAAAAAAATCTGACTGGCTGTCCACTAACAAATAGGTTTTGTTTTGAAAATTTCATTTTAAGTTACTTGAAATGTGGAATGCTTTACTTAAATAAACAATGAAGTAAAAAATGGTTAAGTGTGAAGGCTAGTTCATAAAAGTCTCTAACCCTTAGGGTAACTGAAATGCAGTGTAAATCTTGCAAAGGAACATGGTAGGAGATGTTGCTTTTTCACGTTTTGAATCAGCATAGGAAACTATTTACTTGTATGAGAAAATGAAGGATGCTTGTAGTGGAAGGGGAGAGAGTTAGGTAGATGATGAGACATTTCAGGAGAGTCTGAAGGAGATTTCTGGGTATATCTATGAGTTTAATGGGTCGTAATAGTGGTTCTGTTAGGGGGAATTAAAAGCAAACATGTCGAGAAGCATCAAGGCAGGCAGGTGTACTTTGTTCTGCATAGTTTCCATGGGTTCGTGCACTTAAATAACCAATAATGATTTACTGTCCTCATCCTACAAAAGCAGGAGTAGCTAAAGAATGTATAACTATAGCAATACAAGAGGCTTATAATCATTTTTTTAATGTTAGTCATTCAGAGAACATTTACCGAGTGCCTACTGTGTGGAAAGCATTGTATTCTATGACATTGTGGCGATCAGTCATGCCTTGGAAATTTTATCTGTTCTAATAATTGCAGCTATTACATCTAAGTTTAGGATTATTGCCAGATACCTATCACCTGCCCTACTTTTTCCTAAAGTTCACTTTGCTGTCTCCATACTTAGCATTCCATCTGATGCGGTGTTTTACAGTTTACAAAACCCATCCATGCAGGCAACCTATTAAAAAGTGATCTTTTAGCCCAGGGTAATTTAGTTACATAAAATACTTTATAGTGTTATACTGCTTACACTAATAGGCAAAATGATCAAAGATGAAGTTCTCACAGTTAAAACTTATTTCTAAAAACGTTCATACCCTTTCTAATTATGAAAGCAACATGCCATGTAAAGCAAAAAGTATTATTAAATCTAGTTCCCGTTCTTCTAATCACATCGAAGTCTTCTTTAGCCTCATACCACCGTGAAATTGCCATGGTAGATCACTTACAGAGTGACGAAAAGGAGGCTTAAGTTTAAATATGGTAACAGAATCATTATTCCTAAGCTTCAGACAAAATTTAGAAGAGTTTTAATGGAAATTTATTTTCATTCTTGAGTGATATCCTAAATGCACTATTTTTAAAGCTGGCATTAAATCATAAGCTTTACTAGATCTCATTAAGTGTACATACATTTTGTGTTTGATGCATTGGTGAAATGATTATGACAACTGAGGGATCTTTGAATCTCAAATATTTTTAAACAAATTGAATTATTTGAAGCACCTTTTTAAATTATAATTACAGAAGTAAGACTTGGCGATATATTCTCAAACATGGGCTTACATCAGTTGTGTTGTGTATTAGGCTGAAAGTAATGGAGTAACATGCCATAATTTCATCAGTGGAATTGGATTAATTTTTAAAAAACAAATGTTTATTCTGTTCTGCTTAATGCTGGACTAATATAATAAATAGTTGATAAAATGCACCTAACTGATAATTGATTATCAGAAATTCTTTTTTTTTTTTTTTAGATTTTATTTATTTATCTTTTGAAGGGAAGGGAAGGAGAGAGGGAGAGAAATATCAATGTATGGTTGCCTTTTGTGCATCCCCTGCTGGGAACTGGCCTGCAACCCAGGCATGTGCCCTGACTGGGAATCGAACTTCAATCGTTTGGTCCGCAAGCTGATTATCAGAAATTCTTTACTGGCCTCTTGGATACTCATACTAATGGTTTGGATTTTGAAATTCTACTTTTCCGTGAAGTAGAGCTAATTTTTAAAAATTTTCCCTCCTTATTTAAGGTGTAAATTTAAAATTTGTCACGGGTATCTCAATATGGAAAATAGCTAAATCTGTTGCATTTAACCATATGGTTCAATCTCAAACATGTTAGTACTGTTGAATTTGTTTTCGTGTCTCTCACATTGGTTATGAGAGACATTGAAGGATTAAATCAATTCCTCACGTGCATACCTATCATCCTCACTTCTTGAGAAAGACATACCTAAGGTCAATCTAGACTGTCGGCATTACAGAGGGACCTGATAAGTTGCCTCTTCCAATGGAAATGTATAACCAGTGTTTCTCTTGTTTCATTGACGAGGAGGTCCAGTGAGCTCCTTTCTTCCCAATGAGCACCTGGCCATAGATAAGGCTACAGTTCCTCATCCAAAACCCTAGGGGCCTGGTGTGTTCTGGTATTCAGATTTAAAAATTAGAAATATGTACCATATTTTGCCATGTGTAATGCCCCCAAATTTTTTAGGGCAAACTAAGACTGCACATTATACACGGGTAGTACTAATTCCATATCTATATAAATGTTTTTTAATTCTTTTATTGATGCTCATGCATTAAAAGCATAGTTTAGAAAGCAATAATGATATCAGTATGCACAGTAATACCCTGGAATACGATCATTGGTTTTATATATACATAAAAAAATTAAATTAAAAAATTATAATGAAAGATTTTTTCCCCCTGAATGTTTGGGCCAAAAACGTGGGTGTGCGTTATACATGGAGTGCATTATACACAGCCAAATGTGGTATGTTAGGTTAACAAAAAAAAAAATCCTCATAGGCACAGACTACAGTAAGGTGATCACTAGGAGGTGAGGGAGTGGGGTGGGGCGTAGAAGAGAGTGAAGCAGGGATAAACGATGATGGATGTAGACCTGACTTGGGGAAGTAAACACACAGTATATATACAGATAGTGTGTTGTTGAATTGTACACCTGAAACCTGTATAATTTAGTTAGCCGGTGTCACCCAGTAAATTCAGTAAATATGTATTTTAGAAACTAATACAGTGTATGCACTGATAGGCAATATGTGATGTAACATCCTTAGCAGGGTCTGAGGCGGTATTCTGTAATGAAACACATAAATATTTCTTCAGTCAGATGGACTGAGTGGGACAAAAGGAGAAGAGCTTTATATCTTATATCCATTTGGGTCAGGTTTGGTTGCCAAACCAATTCTGTAAAAACTTTCGATTCCAGGGGTTTTTGGATTTTGAATTTCAGATAATCAGTTGCAAGCCTGGAATATGTTATAACTTATAATATTAATAGGTTTAATGCTTTTTACAAAGAATTCAGTTGTACAAATTTTACAAATAATTCAAACTATAGCAACTACATGTCTGTATTGAGTGTTGGTGAATTTTCCACAATTTCACCATTTATTTCATGCTCTAAACTATTTCCTTTGTACAGCTGCTGTATTCTCGAGGATTGCTAATTGATCTTCTAATCAAATCTAATGTCAGTCGCTATGCGGAGTTCAAAAATATCACCAGGATTCTTGCATTTCGAGAAGGAAGCGTGGAACAGGTACTATGCTATAAGGATAAGCAAAATCAGATTATTTTCCTCGTAGAGCAGAAAATCTCAGTCCTGTTTGATGATTTACAAATGTAAATAGTAAGACATTGCTCAGTTAAAATGTGTTCATTTTCTCATGAGTTCTTCTTCAGCTTGATGCTGGTGTCGAGAAGGTGTTCATTTAGGGCAGCGTTGCTGGGTCTGAGCTGTCATTTGGTAGTTACAGGTGACATGCCATTGGCCTTTTAATGGCATAAGGAACAAGTTGGCAAATTAAGTAGGGAGAGCTCACAAGTTAGTCATCTCTGACGTCAACAGAGATGCCATTAGAACTGATGGAAGGGAACATGAAACAGCCTGACTAGAATGGAAATAATTATCTTGTTATTGTTTAAGGAAAACAATGTATTTTGGAGTCCTTGTTCATCACTAGGAATTAGTTTCTTAACTTAAAATCACGTGTTTCAGGTTCCATGTTCAAGAGCAGATGTCTTCAATAGCAAACAACTTACTATGGTAGAAAAGCGAATGCTAATGAAGTTTCTGACATTTTGTATGGAGTATGAGGAACATCCTGATGAATATAAAGGTATTGTTTTCCGTTTCATTGTCTTTTCCTATTATTATTATTATTTTTAAAGATTTAATTAATTTATTTTTAGAGAGAGGGGAAGGGAGGGAGAATGGGAAAGAAACATCTATGTGGGGTTGCCTCTTGCGTGCCCCCCAATGGAGGGTGGGGAGACCTGGCCCACTACCCAGGCATGTGTCCTGACTGGGAATCAATCCAGAGACCCTTTGGTTCATAGATCCACACTCAATCCACTGAGCTACATCAGCCAGGGCCTGTTATTTGAGCTTTCTTATTTTAATATGCTTTCTCTGGTGTAGGGAGTCACTTATTTCTCTTTTAAAATACATTCTTACTGTGCATTGTTCACTGTGTTAGCCTTTAGCAACATGTAACTATTTAAACTTGAATTAATTAAAATTAAATACAATTTAAAATTTAGTTCCTCAATCACACTAGCCACATTTCAATCACTCAGTAGCCACATATGCCTAGTAGCTATTGTGGCTACAAATGCAGGTATAGAATACTTTTGTCATTAAAGAAACGCTGTGCTGTGTGTTAAGTTTTATTCTTGTTAATTAAATATTTTTGTCAACTGGTCCTTTATAGAAGATCCCCCCGCCCAATTTACAGGGAATATGTTCTAAGATCCCCAGTGGATGCCTGAAATCACAAATAGTTCTGAAACCTATATGCACTAGGTTTTTTCCTATGCCTATTTATACTTTATGGCTTCTCTTTGGCATGTATGAATTTCTAGCATCACTACTTTTATTAAGTATAATAAGAGTATCTCACTGTGACACTGACATTTGATCTGCTAACTGCACTGTCTACAGAGTGACTAACACAGCATATGCAGTGCTACTATGCTGGGCCACTGGGTGACTCTTCTCCATGGCGGGATGGGATGGGGCACATCAGGACAGCATGAGGTTTCATCACGCTACTCAGAACTGTGTACAGTTTAAAGTTGATGAATTGCTTATTTTGGGAATTTCCCATTTAATATTTTCGGACTTTGGTTGACCATAGTCAACCAAACTGAACTGAAATCACGGAAAATGGGTTCTTGGATTACGGAGTAACTCCTGTAGTCATTTGCATTGTTCATCATTTCTTTTTCACCAGTCATTGTGCTTGGAATATTGAATTATTCATTTTGATTGATTAAAAAAAGAGACTCGATTGTATGGTGGAAACTGCTGGATTAGAAGACATGGTTTCTGACTTGGCTTTGACGCCCATCTCACCGTGTGATATGGGGCCAGTTCCTTCTCAGTTTGTTGAAAATTGAGTAAACCCCATTAGTAACGGAGCTTTACACTTTAAGGGCACTGGACTGGAAAAGTTATCCAAAATAACAAGATACTATCAACAATTCACTTATGAAGTTACAATGAGAACTACAGCAGTATTTTTTTTTCACTAAATGTGCAGCTGATGTTTTGTTGAGTTGTACACTTGAAACCTGAATGCTTTTGTGAACAGTGTCACCCCAGCAAATTCAATTTAAAAAGTGTAGCTCTTGCTCTTCAAGCTGCAAGTCCATTAGATGCTGCCCAATTCTTCTCCACAGTGGTATAAACATATTATCTCAGTAAATCTTTATAATTCTTATTAGTTTATATAAATAATTTCCGTTAAGTTTTTTGTCTTTTGTCACGGAAATGTATTTCCTACCACTAACCATCCAATTACATTTTTTTCTTTTTTTGGTTTCAAGAAATAGTTTTTCACAGATCCCTTCTCTTTTGTGTTGTGATTATAAGGCAGTGAAACTGATTTTATTAGCCATACAGCGATTAGTTTTATTACTTTTCAGTCAGCTCACTGTTCCTATTTTTAATAAGGAATATATGCTTAAAAATCATGTATTGCTCTATCACTTTAATCAAAAGTTTACCATTTGTCACATTTAATATTTCAAAGTACAATTATCAGCATTATTCTGCACTTTTAATGATAAAATAAAGCAATGGCCTGGAAATATTGTTATGGTTAATGAGTTAGTTAATGCTTTCCTACCTTTTTAAAGTATTTATTTATTTATATATATTTTAGAAGGAAGACAAATATCATTGTGTGGTTGCCTCTCGTGTGCCCCCTACTGGGGACCTTGCCTGAAACCCAGGCGTGTGCCCTGACGGGGAATCAAACCAGCAACCCTTTGGTTCACAGGCCCGTGCTCAATCCACTGAGCCACACCAGCCAGGGTGCTTTTCTACTTTTTAAATGTGTACAATTCTAAACAAAGGTTTATCGTTTAAAGCTTAAAAATCGTGCCATCAATCCAATCAGTATAATGAAATTTTTAGTTTTTTGTCTCCCCAAAATTATTGCTCTCTGTCCAAAATGTCGTATTATTCCCACTTATGTCCTTTTCCAAGGCTTTTAAACAGACCTGATATGATTTTTGTGTAGTGGTGTCAGTTGAAGTTTAGTTCTGATTTTAACAGAAAATTTCACCTTTCTTTTTCATAGCATATGAGGAGATGACATTTTCTGAATATTTAAAAACTCAAAAATTAACTCCCAACCTGCAATATTTTGTTCTGCACTCCATTGCAATGACATCAGAGACAGCCAGCAGTACTGTAGATGGTCTCACAGCTACCAAAAACTTTCTGCACTGTCTTGGGCGGTATGGCAACACCCCGTTTTTGTTCCCTCTGTACGGTCAAGGGGAGCTCCCTCAGTGTTTCTGCAGGTAAGATTGCCATTGGTTCTCTTGTTTCTTGCTAAGGTGGCACTTGAATGAGAGATGACAATTAGACAAACATGAGATTTATTCAAGATTTAGTATTTGCATATGCTTTGTTGCTGTACTTTCTTATAATCATTGTATCTGCCTACCTCCTTACTACCTGAATGATGCCTACCTACCTTACTACCAGTATTCAGTTTGGCCTGTTTTTGAGCTTTAAAAATAGAATCATACTGTAAATTCTATTTTATACTCAATATTATGTTTCAAAGTATCATCCTTCTTGTGTAAAATTATAGTTTATTTACATTGTTATATATATTGTGATTATACCACAATTGATTTTTCATTTTCCTTGTGATGGACAACACATAGTTCCATTGTTTGCTTTGATTAACAAATATCCTTTTATGTGTTTAGAATATACACACTCAAGGGTTTCTCTAGGATACATATCTAGGAATGGAATTCCTGAGCCATGGGATATATAAATGTTCATACCAGATAGTGCCCAGGTATTCCTCCATGGAGTTGTATCAGTGTATATTCCCCTAGCTGTATGTCAGAAATCTGCCTCTTTGCCAACATTTGGTATTATCAGACTCTAATTTTTGTCAATCTACCTCACATAAAATAACCATTACATTGTATTTTTTTCATTTTAGTTTTCAACTAGAGTTTATATTCAGTATCATTTTGTATTAGTTTTAGCTATACAGCATAGTGATTATAGACAAATATATACTTTACAAAGTGACAAATTGGTAATTACACCACATTGTATTTTTATTTGCATTTCCCGGATTACTTATGAATGTCTTCTCATGTGCTTATTGATTATTTGTTTTCTGGGAAATGCTTTTAAGAGTCTTGTCCATTTGTTTATTGGGCTGTTGTCCTTTTCTTATTAATTTGTAAGAGTTTTTATATATTCTGAACACTAATCTTCTCAGTTATGTGTGTCACGTAGGTCTTCCCTTATAGTGTTTATGATGCATACTTATCGATGATTAATACAGTCAAATATTGGAGTGTTTTCTTTTTCTTTTTAAGATTTTTTAAATTTATTTTTAGAAAGAAGGGAAGGGAGGGAGAAGGGGAGAGAAACATCCATGTGTGGTTGCCTCTCACATGTCCCCTACTGGGGACCTGACCCACAACCCAGGTATTGCCCTGACTGGGAATTGAACCGATGAGCCTTTGGTTTGCAGGCTGGCGCTCAATCCACTGAGCCACACCCGCCAGGGCACAGTGTTTTCTTTTATACGTAATCCTTTTCAGGTAATTAAGAATCTGGACTATGGAGATAGACTGCCTAGATTTTAATCTTGGCTCCTCCATGTATTAGCCATGAACTCGGGAGCAAGTTTCAGAGTCTCTGTTATGTTTTCAAAGAATCAACGTTTGGGTTTTTCGATCCTGTCCATTATATTGGGTTAGCCAAAAGGTCCACATATTTTTTCCTGTAAAATAAAAGACACATTTTTCATTTTCACCAATAACTTCATTCATTGATTTGGATATTTTGAGTATGTGAGCTATCTCCCCCATGGTAAAAGGTTGATTGTTCTCAATTAATATCTTTATTTAATGTCTGTCAACTACTGTAGGGTATTATCCAGTGAGAGATCTCTAGCATGAAACTTTGCAATCCACTTTTGACATGTTTGATCCATCACAGCACCTTCTCCATACACTGTGCAAATCTTTTCTTTACATTTCAGTTGCATTTTTACCTTTCTTAAAATAATAAAACATAATGTGCCGAAAATGTTGCTTATTTTCTTCCATCTTCAATATTAAAATGGCTCTACAAAAATTCACCAATTTTGCCCTGGCTGGTGTCGCTCAGTGGGTTGAGTGCAGGCCTGCAAACCAAAGGCTCATCGGTTCGATTCCCAGTCAGGGCACATGCCTGGGTTGCAGGCCAGGTCCGAGCAGGGGACGCACGAGAGGCAACCACACATCGATATTTCTCTCCCTCTCTCCTTCCCTTCCCCTCTAAAGATAAATAAATAAAATAAAAGAAAAAAGAAAAAAATCACCAATTTTGATTAGTTGCTTTTAAATGTGTGCTGATAAGACAGCTGTCACAATGCAATCTAAAAAAAAAATTGTTTTGAATGAAGTTAAAGATAACTAAGCGCTACTAGAGCCATCTTACGGAAAATAAACCAAATGAACTTTTTGGCCCACCCATTCGTTTTGAGTCCTAGTTTATTAACTTGGCCTCTTTATTATCTCCTTTATTTTGCTTTCTTTGGGTTTTGTTCAGCTCATCCCTCTCACTTCCTGCCAGCTCTGAGGCTGAATCCAAATGAGTTACAATGACCTTTTTTTTTCTAACATAAGCATTTACGATGATAAAGTTGTTGTTACTGTTTTGAATTTTACATACTTATTCAAGTATTATTTTTGTTATCTTTTAGTCATATCTTAATTTCCATGATTATCTTTTTATTGACCCTGAGTTGTTTTAAGGTGTTTTAAAAGAGTTAATTTGTTGCATTCTTCTGCCCTTATCGTCTAGTTTAATTGTATTGTGTCTAGAAAATATGTTTTTATGGTTCGAATTCTTTGAACTTTTATTTAATGACTTAGTATGACCTGAATTTTTCCTATTTTTCTGTATGTGCTCAAAAAGAATGTGTTTATCTGTTTGTTGGGTACAGGGTTCTCTCATGATTGGTCCTGGAGTATAATAACAAGTCAAGCTTCGAATTGTAATTTTCAAACTTTTATTGAGGTTTTTCCTTTGATCTATCTAGAGCCGAATAATGTGTTTTGAAATCTCCCATTATGATGTTTGGTTTGTCAACTTATCCCTGTAATTTTATCAGTTTTTACCTTATATTTATTGAGGCAGTTTATTAAAGTCATAAATTTATAATTGTTTATCATCTTCCTCATTAATTTAATGTTTCATATTATCTGATGACTTTCTTCATCACCAATAATGCCTTTTTTTCTTAAAGTCTGTTTTGATATTCAAATAGCTACTCCATCTTTTTAGTATTTGCTTGTTATATCTTCTTCATCCCTTTATTTTTCAAATTTTCTGAGTCTATATTTAGGGTTCTAAATAAATAACATATCACATCTGTTTAATCCCATCGGATAGCCTCAGTCTGTTACCAAGCAGGATGAGTCCTGTGAACAGAAGTCTGTTCCTTTTTTTTCCGAAATGTATTAAAAAGTTCCTCTACTTGACTTCTGTTGGTGGTAAATGCTTCCTAGTTTTTGCATATATGAGAATAACTTCAGCCTTTGTGTTTTGAATGAAGATTTACTAGGTGAACATGTTCAAGTTGGCAGTTCTTTTTTAAATGAAATATATCGGGGTGACATTGGTCAGTAGAAACACATAGAAATCAGGTGTACATTTCCATAATGCGGCATCTGCACATCGCATCCTGTGCTCACCACCCTCTGTCAGTACGTTAAACATTTATTCCATTGGTATTTGGTTTCCATTTTTGCTGTTAAAAAACTTGATGCCAGCCTAATCATCATTTCTTTGTAAGTGATATCTCTTCTCTCTCAGGTTTCTTTTAAGATAGTTTGTCTTTGGGGTTCTGCATTTTCGTTGCAGCAAATTGAGGTATTGGTTCTGTGTGTATCTAGCTTGCCATAGGTTGATCCATCTGAAATTAACAAAATGAAGCCATTTGACATACAATTCCCTCTGCTTCAAACAGCTACATTGTATTTCCTCTGTCAATTGTCATTTATCATTTTGGAAAATTACCAGGCAGTATCTTTGAAATTACTGCTTTTCCTCCATTGTCTGTCTTCTCACCTTTTAGGAACCCTAACCAGGTATGTTTTAGAATGTAGTATTCTCTCTCTTATCCTTCTTAAGCTTTGTTTTATACGTCATATTTTCTGTCTCCTTGTCATTCTGGCTGCATTCTGTGTATTGAGATCTGTTTTTCAGTTTATTAATTTCCTTCACCTGTGACTAATCTGTAGTTTAACACTTTTGCTTTTTACTTCAATATTTTCAGCTTTCATCCCCCCTCCAAATCTTCCATATTATTGTTTGATATTCTCTTCTGCTTGTTCATTTTATTTATATGTATGTATATGTTGCATTCTGCCATGTGTTGTTTCTTTTGATTTATGTTAATGGTTTATTTCCTTTTTTAATTTATTTTTTTATTTTAATTGTTATTCAAGTACAGTTTTCTGTCTTTTACTTCCGTCCCAGTCTACCCCCCCTCAGTGCTCCCCACCTCCCTCCCATTTCCACCCCCCTTAGTTTTTGTCCATGTGTCCTTTATACTTGTTCCTGTGACCCCTTCCCTTTTCCCCTGAAATTCCCTCCCCTCTCCCCTCTGGTTTATTTCCTTGTGCCTTGCTTATCTTTGATCAAGAGTTTATATTTCATTGACTTTAATCTGTGGAAATCTAGGAACCCAAATTAGGAATGCTTTCCATCAAGGATTATTTGTGTTTGCTTCAGCCAGAAGGCACTGAGATTTGAGATCACTTCCACTCCCTTCAGGGAATTTTTACTTAATGAAGGAGCCCCAGATACAGCTCCCACACTGACATGGGCAATAAGACTTGTTTTTTTTAATTGCAGTATTTAATGCTCAAAGCTTTGAATTTGAAGCCCTGGTTGGTGTGGCTCAGTGGATTGAGTGCCAGCCTGCAAACCAAAAGGTTGCCTGTTAGATTCCTGGTCAAGGCACAGGCCTGGGTTGTGGGCCAGGCCCCCAGTAGGGGGAGTGCAAGAGGCAACCACACATGGATGTTTCTCTCCCTCTCTTCTCCCTCCCTTCTCCTCTCTCTAAAAATAAATAAATAAAATCTTCAAAAAGAAAAGCTTTGAATTCAACTCAGGGTTTGTTTATACTGTGCTTGCATGTGTGTGTGTATTTGGGATTGGGAGGTTTGCTGTGGACATTTCTCTTAGTTCCTTAAATCTCATCAGCACAACAAAAATTCTGTTTAATATAAGAAATAGTTTTTTTTGTTGTTGTAACTGAAAGTCTGTCCCTTCATGCTTTCAGTCCAGTGTACAGGTAGAAGTAGGTATTCTCAGATCTACATTTCTTAACGATGTGATTTTATGAATGGAGGTGAAATTTTCATATATTTGAAAGTAACTTCATTCTGAATATGATAGGTCTGTGTATTTCCAGACGAGCTCTTTCTCCTCCAATCTGCTGCCCAAGTGGGGAGGGAGAGGGAGTGTTGTATTTCCCAGGACCACAGGTTCTCCTACCAATTGAAACTAATGGGAGGCTTCGAGGGTTTTCTTAGTCATTCTTTTCCTCTTCCTATGGCATTGCCTGATTCAAAAGGAACCGCATTCTTTTATCTTGTGTTGCCATGTGTTACTCATTCCTGGAGAACTTCAGGGTAGGGGTATAGGGACAGAAAGAACAGACCACTAGGAAGTGAGCAAAAGTTCCTTGGCTTCCTACCAGCACTTTCTGGAAATGAAATATTTCATGTCATTCCCCCCCCACACACACACTAAATCCTTCCATATCCTTTTCTAATTCACAGCTTTTTCTAAGTATGTGTTTGGTGTTTGCTTATTTGCTATTTTTATAGGAAAAGACATTTAAAAGTTTTTTCTCCTAGACTGATATAAAATTTCAGAATGAGATCTTGATGTATTAAATCCTAGACCCCCCCCCAAAAAAAAACCCAACCAAACACATTTTCCCCCAGACATCATCATAACCTCCTATGGCTGAGGTTTTATCAGCCTTCATATCTTTTTATCCTCTGTAGAGCTTATCTCAGAATTTTGTGTGTGGTTCAGACTTAGTGTTTGCTGTAAAAATTATATCTGACCCTTTCCAATTTAAAGTGAGACCCCCAGAGAATGTTGTAATTAAATGCGTGTATACACACATAGATAGAAACTAAAACAACAAAACTTTTTTCTCTTGCATTTGAAATAGGATATTAAAATTTGGGGTGGTTCTTTGGTAATTAAAGTAACTCTGTAGTTCTTTCTGTATATTGTATACATGAGTCTGTGTGAATCATAATACAATGCATTTACTTGGCCTAGGCATATCAACTTTTAATTTTATATTAGACTCCCTGCATAATGCTTTATAATTTCATCTAAATATTGTTCTGTTTATGTCCCAAAGTAGTAGTACTCCCACCATCTATACATCACAGCCTACACTTTTTATCACCAGGTTATCAGGGTTACGTGTCACCAGTTCTGTGATTTCTAACCGCCATTCTATATTCTGTTTTAATATCAGCTTCTTAAGCGTTCTTCACAGCCAGTTACAGTGTGTTCTCATCAAGGCTACTGTTATAAATGGCATGCATGCATATTTATGTGAAGGATTCAAAGGCATTTGTAAGTCATATCCTTGCATTCTAAATGAATTCCGCATAAACAGTATAACATTTTAACTACTAGAGATAACTTTCATGAGTAAATGCCCTTTGAGGTTTTTATCAGTTTAAATAGGTAGATTTTTTTAGGCTAAGAAAATGATGCTTATTTATTATACTACCTACTATCCATTAATGTCATGATATATAAATTGGAGCATATTGGAAGAAAAGTCATTGAAACCCATAGATTTTGTTCTAATCTAGCAAGCCATAGCATCTTCCCTACTATATATGTGTTGGTTAATATTTTTTCTGGCACACAGATAAGGATATGTATGTAGTATATAGGTTTTTAAATTATCATAATATATCTTCCAAACAGAAGCTCCTTTTAAGCCCTAACTGACTAATTTATTTCTGTTATCTGTGTGGTTGGTAACATAGTAAGTGGCCTTTAGAATTACTCTCTAATCCAGAGTAGGTTTCATATGCTGGGTCATGTTTTCATAACCTGTAAAGCGGAGCAGTACCAGTGGGAGCAAACAAACTTGACATTCTTAAAAAAAATTTTTTTTTAATTTATTTATCTTTAGAAGGGAAGGGAAGGATAGAGGGAGAGAAATATCAATGTATGGTTGCCTCTCGTGCGTCCCCTGCTGGGACCTGGCCTGCAACCCAGGCATGTGCCCTGACTGGGAATCGAACTGCGGTTGTTTGGTTCGCAGGCCCGCGCTCAATCCACTGAGCTATACCAGCCAGGGCCTTGACATTCTTTTATAAGTAGACCTAGACTACACAGAGATTGTTGCTTGTGTTTTGTAAAGAGAAGGTATTTAACTGATTGTTTACTAAGTAGGTCAGTCTTTCATTCTTCAGTGACTTACATTTTATTTCCTTTTTTTCCCTACAATGTAGTAAGATTGTTAAAACATAAAGGATGGGCGTGGCTGGTGTAGCTCAGTGGATTGAGCGTGGGCCTGCGAACCAAAGGATCATAGTTTGATTCCCAGTCAGGGCACATGCCTGGGTTGCAGGCCAGTTCCCAGCAGGGGACGCATGGGAGGCAACCATACATTGATATTTCTCTCCCTCTCTCCTTCCCTTCCCCTCTAAAGATAAATAAATAAAATCTTTAAAAAAAAACCATAAAGGACGAATATGTTTTACTTTTAACATGTACCATAATATGAATTGCATGTGTATGTATGCAAAATCACCACCAAACACTTGGCACCAGCTGTTCATACTCAAGCGAAATTTTCCTGAGTATTGTATGGGGAAAATTGAGTAGGTGCAATATCTACCTCAGGAAATTGTGGGACACAAGTTGATCTATAACTTACAGCTTTTAAAAAGAGAGAAGGAGAGAACACCAAGTGGCACCTCAAATACCCAGCTTGGGTGATAGGGGAGGCTGTGCCACTGGACGCTATAGGACACCTACTACATTAGGCCACACTACCGAGACACGGAGTCAGACAGCTCTACCTAATACATAGAAGCAAACAGCAGGAGGCTGCCAAAATGAGGAGACAAAGAAACATGGCCCATATGAAAGAACAGATCACAACTCCAGAAAAAGAGCTAAACAAAATGGAGACAAGCAATCTATCAGATCCAGAGTTCAAAATACTGATTATAAGGATGCTCAAGGAACTTAGTGAGGACCTCAGCAACATAAAAAAAAACCCAATCGGAAATGAAGGATTCACTAATTGAAATAAAGAACAATTTACAGGGAAACAACAATAGAGTGGATGAAGCTGAGAGCCAAATCAATGTTTTGGAACATAAGGAAGTAACAAACAACCAATCAGAACAACAAGAAGAAAAGAGAATCCAAAAAATGAGGATAATGTTAAGCCTCTAGGACAACTCTAAGAGATCCAACATTTGCCTCATAGGGGTACCAGAAGGAGAAGAGAAATAACAGAAATTGGAAATCTATCTGAAAAAAAAACCAGTAAAAGAAAACTTCCCTAATTTGTTCAAGGAAATAGACATGCAAGTCCAGGAAGCACAGAGTCCCAATTATGATAGATGCAAAGAGGCCTTTTCTAAGACACATCATAATTAAAATGCCAAAGTTAAAGATAAAGAGAGACTCTTAAAAGCAAGAGAAGGTAGTTACTGGAAAGTTGCCAGATGGGACAGGAGAGGGAGAGAATGGGTGAAGAAGTGAGGAGATTAAGAAGTACAAAAAGGAAGTTACAGAATAGCCATGGGGATGTAAAGTACAATATAGGAAATGGAGTAGCCAAGGAACTTATACACATAACCCATGGACATGAACAATGGTGGGGGGATTGCCTGAGGGAGCAGGGGGTGCTGGGTGGAAGGGGGCAAGAGTATAAAAATGAGGACAACTGTAATAGCATAATCAATAAAATATAATTTAAAAATTAAAATGGCAAAGTAGTTCTTTGATATATGGATGTATGTACCTTAATTTACTTAACCATTTTTCTATTGTCGCTGTCATCATGGTAAAATTTAAAAAAATTGTTTTTTATTATATGATAAATATAATTTCATATGCAGAAAATTTGGAAAACAGAAACAGAAGTATTAATATTTATTATTATTATTATTATTATTATTATTAACTTACATCCCATCACCTGTTAACAATACGAACATTTTGGCATATTTTCTTCTACTTTTTTCATCCATACATTTAAAAAGCTACATAATTACAATTCTCTTGTTTTTCTTAAATTTGGCTCTCTGTAATTATGGCATAAACCTATCTTAGCCTAAAATAGATAGCATAGAATGCTGGGTATAGTAGGAAGAGTTATTCAAATTCAGGGCCTCTTTATCTCACCTCCAGTGCCTGTAATCAATCACCTGGGTTTCAGGAATTGGGGGCAAATACCCTGAAATTACATGGCAGGCTTTGTGTGTGTGTAGTAGTGTGACTGGGAGTCTTTTTCTAGGAAGGGGATTTCTAGCAGTGGGAGAAAGATCACCAAAAGCTCATCTCCCAAAAATTGGAGGACCATTTGAATAGAATTTTTATAAACCACAGGATCCTGGAGGGTAAAATAAGCACAGCAACACATCTCATTTTCTGAACCTTTTGTATGTGATTTTATAGATACTGTTCCCTCTAGTTAATAGTGTGTATTGGCATAGAGATGATACATAAAGTGTAGAGGTAGGCATGATGGTGTTTGCATGATCATTTGTTTGTTTTTCCCTTGGGGAGAGAATGTTGGTTGGGATACACAGCAGGCTGGTGAGATAATTCATCATTTTGAAACCTGTTCTGTGTTGATGAATGGATAGATTGGTAAAGTAACTGACTCAATAATCTTCATTTTTTTCCAGGTTATTCACAGATCAGTGAGCATTGTCATTAATAAAGCAATGGAATGGTTTTGTGTCCTTGCCTGCATTATTCCTCAGGTTTTGACAGGGAAAGACTTTTAATTTGAGAATAACTTCTTATTAAAGATTACATTATATTTAAGTATGTAGTGCTGGAGCATTTATTGTGGGTCTCATGAATATATTAGCATTATACGGGCTACACAAATTATGCAGTTTGAGTTTCTATTTTAGCAGTACCCTGTTCAAGGCCAACTAACTCAGATACTACATTATACTCAAGTAGGTACAAAAACTTTCCTAGTCATTTTCTCCTAGGTTACATTTGTATAATATTCCAGATCTTAAAATAATTCTAATAACTTGCATAGGAGTGAAAGGTGGCTGGCTTTGTAACAGTGGTATTTGAATTAAGTCCAATGATATTTAAATCAAGTTCAATATTTGGAGCTGAGTTTTTTGTTTGATTAAATTAAAAGGTAATGCTATGCAATTGCATATATTAACTTTTTAAGGCTCATTCAAAAATAATTCTTGACCCAACCCTTTAGAATATGTGTTTGAGGTCTGTCCATAAAAAGTCCTGCCATTGTTAATGTAACGGGAACTGTTTGCGCAACATCGGTATAACGTGGCAGCCAAGGGCAGTGGACTGGAGTGCGCATGTGTGAACAATGACAACTTCACTGTACTAGTCACTGGGGGTGGTGGACACCAGTGAGTGAGCATGGGTACTGTGTGGTTGTTACATTCAACATGACTGAGCAAGTAGAGCAATAAACCTGCATCCAATTTTGCGTTAAGCTTGAACATTCATTCCTCTGTGGAAACTATTCGGATGATTCAGAAGGCCACAGCTATGGCCAACTGGTGATTGGCAGCCTCATCACAACAAATTGCCCACTCATGTGTCACATCTCGTGCAGAGTATTTTGGCAAAACATCAAATCATCCAGGTAACTCAGACCCACTACAGCCCTGATTTAATGCCCTGTGATGTCTGGTTTTTCCCTAAACCAAAATCACCTTTGAAAGGGAAGAGATTTAAGACCATCAAAGAGATTTAGGAAAATACAACAGGGCAGCTGATGGCAATTGGGAGAACTGTGTGAGGTCCCAAGGTGTCTACTTTGAAGGGGACTGAATGTATTTGTCCTGTGGACAGTGTTTTTTGTATCTTGTATCATCTTCAGTAAATGTCTCTATTTTTCATATATCATGGCTAGATACTTTCTGGATGGACCTCGCATATTGTGCAAGTGTATTAGAAATAATATGTGAAGTGTGTTTATTTTCAACCTAATTCAAAAAACAAAACCCAAAGGCAGCTAGATTACAAAGATCTAAGGCTTTGCTTTCTGGAAAGTGGGTGTCGTGTCTGTACTGTTTCCCAGTTTAAGTTTGTTTTTTTCCCCACAATGATCCAATTAATGTGATTGCGTACAACAGTAATAGAACTGTTTACTTCAGTTGTTCATTTCTAATTCTTCATCAGTTTACCTTCTACTTTGGCAGGGAGTGCTCAAACATTGAGTCTTTTTAATAAAATTCCTTGTCATTTGACATCTCATGACATGAAAGTTGTAAGGTTTTCCATGTGTTACAAAAATATGGGTCTCGGAATTGGGTTCTGATTCTAGCTCTCTCATGTTATTATTTTCATGAACTTTAATGTGGCATTTCAATTTTCAGAGCCTCAATTGCCTTACCTATATTATGGAAAGGGTAGTTAAATCTCACCGTACCACCTTACCTGTGCTACTGTGAGACTCAAATGCGATGATGTTAGGGAAAGTGCATTGAAATTTGTGCAGCACCAAAGTAGCAGGGTATTATAACATAAATGTTCCATGAATTTATAGACTTCATATGTACAGCGAATGTTTTTGTAATCACTGAAACATTATATACTAGAGACTTTGGTTTATACATACAAGATCTGGTATTTGGCATTTAATTGTGTAATTGAATTACCTAATAATGTGTGTCTGTTCATAGATATATTGGCTGTAGAAAATTTAATCATCTCTATGTCTCCTATAGTTTCTAGCACCTAGCCTGCCACAAAATGGGCATTCCACAATTGTTTCCTTACTTTTGAATTTGGTATATTTTATGCATGCATAGTTAAAACTACTGAGTTAGAACTTTGGCTGGCACAGAGTAGGTGCTGAATAAATAAAATATTTCAATAGTTGTATTTGAAATTACTATAGAAAGATTAAGTACTACAGAACAGAAACTGGATTTTTCTTTCGTGTACTAGGTCATCTGGAGATGAGCACTCTGTGGGGGCTGAAATAATGAATGTAGCTTTTACCTTCCCCTCTCCCCAAGTTAGGCAGTAGGTTGTCACTTGCCTGATATAATGAGTAGATTAAAGTATTACCCCCCCAAATCCTAATTTCATACGGTAAAACTTTACTGATTTTAATCTTACCAATTTAAGATTCATAACAATTGGAATGTTTTTACTTTGCATTTCATTTTAAAACAATTTACTAAACAAATGAATAGCGTATACAGGAAGATATATTTGGCCTAAGAAAGACAGCAGGAGGGGTAGGTTTGAGGGTGGGAGGTGGAGGTGGGTGGGGCGGAGGAGAGTGGTGGGGGAAAATGGAGACAACTGTACTTGAACAACAATTAAAAAAAAGAAACCGAGCTAGTTTCAATTATTTTTAAGTGACTCTTCCAATCTTTACTTCATGTTCATTTGAAATTCATAAACCTGTAATTTATAATTTACCCTTAGACTAATATCCCTACATTAAATTACTTCATACACATGCACAAGTATTTATAAACAGGCATATCTTTCCTATTTTTTGCTTTCCCATCTAGAGTTTTTAAAAGAAAAGTGGAGCTCACAGTGTGGCTATTTTCCTTAAGGAAATCTTTTTTGGCTGTATTTGAATTAGAAAATTCTGACTTCTCGAACCTGCAGTCTTTCATCATGGCCCCACCTGCATAGGCCCACATTCTTCAGGTGCACTTAAAACGAGAGGGAATTAACTCTAACATAACCTGTTTCAAATAATATACATCTATTGAATGAGCAGTTAACTTTGATCCTAATTTTATGTTTTAACATATATTCTGAGAGGCGGCAGGGCTGTCCAACCTTTCGGTGTCTCTGGGCCACGCTGAAGGAATAAGTTTTCATGGGCCACGCATTAAATACATAAACAGTAATGAAAACTGATGAGCAAAGAAAAGGTTTTAAGTAAATTTACAATTATGAGTTGGGCCGAGTTCAGAGCCATCCTGGGCCACATGGGGCCCTTGGGCCACAGTGTGGACACCCCTGGAAGAGTAGAGGCCCTGAAGCCAGACTGCGTGAGTTCCACTCCTGCCTCTGCCACTTACTTAAGGACCTGGCCCTCGACTGAGGCGTGTGTTCTCACTGGGAATGGAACCAGTGACCCTGTGGTCCGTAGGCCGCCACTCAACCCACATGGAGCCTCACAGCCAGGGCTGAGAGTCAGACTTCTGACTGGAGTGTTTTTACCTTCACTGTTTTTAAAATTGCCAGCTAACTGTCAGCCTGCAGTGGTCCTGTGACACTGGCGGATGTGCCAAGATCAGAGCCGCTGCCGTCTGAAATCTAGTACAGCGCCTATTAGAACCCTCCCTGGAATTAGGTTCTTGCCTTTTTTTCCTCCTTTAAGTTTAGACCTGACTTTCCCCTGCGCAGTGGCCGTGTGTACTATGATGTACTTCTTCCACAAGCAAGTGCAGATGAAAACTAGCATTATATTTCTTCATACTCCTAAATTAGAAATAAAAGCCACCATGCGTATGTCCCTTTTGAAACAGGCATCTTTCTTGGCCAAAGACTAAGCCTTTGAAGCCTTTGCATCTTGCAAATATGCACTGTTGATCACAAGAGGAATCTCATAAGAGTATTCATTGTGCTTGTGAGTGTACAGTTGCCACATTTGTACTTTTTTTGTAGCCGTATGTATTTTGTCTGAATACACACATACTTATCACACACACACACTTACACTGTCTTAAGGCATGTTAGGTGTGGGTAACCTAAAACGAACACTTGTTACATGAAAAGTTAGGAGAGCATTGACTATGAACTTAGTCTTTCAGTTTTATCATATGTTAACTTAGAATAGAGATTAGAGTTCATTAAGTACTATATAGACTGCTTTATACTAACTTCTGTGTGTCTTAGATGTACATTTTAAAAATGTTACAGTTTATGCCGTTACAGTGGTCCCCGGTTTTTCTCCCTTTCCCCACCTCCTCCCAGCCCCACCCACTCCCCTCTGGTTGGGAGGGGGTGCTGCAGAATGTTGGACAGAGAGACAGTAGACAAATAATTTAAGAGAGTGGTATGTACTATGAAGGAAAGATAGGGTGATACTACAGGGAGCACATGCTGGCAGGGGTGGGGATGTGCCCCTCAGATGCCATGGTGGTCAGGGAAGGCCACTCAGGACATTGGCATTGGCATGCAGTGACACCAAAAGTTTATGCAGATTTGAGGGGAGGGCTCTCTGAGGAGCTGGGACCATGTCAGAGGTCTGGATGGGGTCTTCAGAGGTACAGGAAGGTCACCAGGACTGGGACACAATGAGCAGGTTAATCAGGAGCGGAGTCTGTGTAGGCATGCCAATGAGGCCATTGGTAAGCCTACAAATAATCGCTCCCTGCTTCTTTGCGGCATCACTGTCCCCCCATAATTTCTTATGTTCTGACTTTCTAGCTTTTGAAGTATGATTTCCTGTTTGAGGATTGTTCTACTCCTGTGGAAAAATATACATCATGTTTCATGTGCTTTGATGATAGGACCTCAGCTGAAGGTCTAGAGAACTTCAAAAAATAATAAAATGAAGCATTAAATCCAGGACACAGAGTGTTCTGTGTATAAAAATAGATTAAATGAGAATAATATATTAATGTGAGCCCTGGCCATTTTTCCTGTGATCTCCCTCCAAAGCTGTCAGGGCCTGGTGCCCAGTATTTATCTTAAGAGGCATAGAAGGTCTCTTGCCACCTTTCGGAAAAACGCCGGTTAAGGTGATGACCTGCCATTCATGTTTCAGACACAGAATCCCACACACCTAACTTCAGAAATGAAAACATTGCCGTACATTTTTTACATTTAGGGATTTGGAGAGTGTTTTCCAAGATCCTGTATGTTTCCAAATTCGGAAGCACTAAACACCATCCAGTTTTTAGTCTTGTAATTTGAAAATTTGTACTCATGTGTAGGTGTAATATAGTTCTTATGTTTTGAAAATACAAAGAGACACTTTCTGGTTTGTTGGTTTCATCCTGGGAACATTACATCCACGCAGTCTGTTTCTCTTGTCCCAGCAGATGCAGCAAGCCCAAAGTCTATGTTCCTTCTTGTTATATTAGTTTTTAATTAAAGAAAACAACTAGTTGCAGCAGTTACTTTCTGTGAAATATAATGAAGATTTATTTTGGAAGTGACCTTCACTTTATTAGCTGAAACTGTAATCAGCAGAATTAATATAATAATCAAATTATATACAAACACATAAATCATCATGAATGGTGCTGTCAAAAGTTCAGCTATTAATGGGTCCTATTGTTTTGCAGCTGTATGAAAAAAAATTGCAACAGTTGATTTCTACCTTGATAGGCACTGAAATTGCTTTTTTAAAGGCTATGTAGGATAGGGGCTACTAGCCAAAAATGTTCACAACTATTAATTTATCTGTAATACAATTTCATGTCACCAGGGCAAAGTTGAAATTGAGTGCAGTGTTGGTATGTGCTCTCAGTAAAATCTGACTCATCGTTGGAAGCAGTATTCAATTAGAGTTCTGTTGGCTTAAATGTCTGTTGTTTGGGATTAATGGCATCAAAGAGCTTGGTTATATTCCAGATATACACAATTATCTGAATAATATGTTGGATGGCTATTATGTTGCTTTTGTGAATTTTACTTGAGCTTGTTATAAACAAATAAGTGAAGCGGCAGTTTAATATTTGAAGCGTACAGGAAAAGTATATCTCATTAGATCAGTCTTCATATTTCTCAGGAACTGTTTACAGGATTCCATGTTTTCCTTGACTTGAGTTACAGTGGGACAAATGGGAAGTTCCTTGCTGCTGAGCCTGTGTTTGTTTATATTTGCTGGTTTGGAAATGGTAGATCTCCACCCCTCGTGTCTCTCTGCTGCCCATACTTACAAACAAGCTCTGACCACAGTTTTTGTACAGTCAAGCATTGCATTCTCACAGGGCCTATTCAAATTAAGTGAATCTAGTTTTGAAAGAAAATCTGGGACGTTTTGCAGTTAGAAAACAAGTTGTCTTTTTTAAGTTAATGTGCAGTATAGTGATCATATATTGTGTCTTTGAGAGTGATGTTTTCTCTTTTTTCCTCTATTTTTTATAAACACATGTTCACAAGTGAAGAAAATTGTCACTACTCTGTCATTAGGCAGCTCTAGATACTCATTTCCCATGATTGTTGCTTGTTTTTCAGATTTTTATTTTCATTTTTTTACCTTTTTAGCTATCTCAAATGTAACTATAGAGACTATCTCTGTACTAAATAGTGTACAACTGAAGTATAAAATGTGTTATCATTCGAAGTAAGAGGAATGCAAAGTAAAATTTAAGCTTTGATTTATCACTCACTGGCTCTCATCTCATAGATAGACTTTTTTAAAATGTAAAGGCAGAAGCTGAGATAAATCTAAAATCAGAGGCTTTTCCAAGATAACTCTGTTACTCTTCTACAGTCAGTTTGAAATGGAGGCATCCTACTTGTTTTCAGAAAAATAAACTGTGGTCACCTGCAAGCATCAAATACTTTTCCTTTGTCTGTATTTTCTGTAGCTGATAAAAATGAACAGAAATGAATGTCAGAATTCTACCACTTCCATTCACATTTGCATTTTGCTCTCTTTGACTGATTATTTTTTGTTTAAACAATTCATATTTTAAATTTTAATGCAAAACATCCTGAGTAGTAGTTGTTTAATGTAAAACATGCATGACAAGGTGAATAAAAATATCAGGGGAAAATTTAGGGACCAGCTGACACATAGAGGTTGCAGTGCCCACTCTGCAGGGGACAGGGAGGTCACAGAAAGGAGGCCATAGAGACCATGGTGAGCACGGGATGCAGCTAAAGGAAGCAGCTGCTGTACAACCGTTGGTCTCAATTTGCAGGCTCAGTGTTGCCAGATTTCTCTTTTTCAAAGAAGCCAGAAACCCAGGTTGTTAACATTGTGTTAGCTTTTCTTTAAAAAACAAAACAAAACAAAAAAAGAACTCTTTGTGAGATCATAAAACGTATCTATACCAGTGGTGTTTTTCTTCTCACAGATCAACAGCCTAGAAATTCTGAGGATAACCTTTGCTTCTGTCCCAATTACCGTGTTATCCTCAGGTTTTTGGAGTGGCTTCCTTGAGGCCACTCTTCTGCCATGTTCCAGGACTTGCCACTTATTGGATTCCTGCTTATGACCCCTGTGGCTGCCCCCTGCACCCAGTGTCATCTACTTTCATTGAACTGACAGGTCCCTTCTGGTGGAATTGTGTTGTCTGTCACATCAGATCCAGATGCTTCTGCCTACCCTTTAACCTCATTCCATAATCCTTTTATCGTTCAGCACTTTCCTGTTATTCCCAGTTTGAATAGCTGTTCCAGTGTCTGTGCACATAGTTTCCTTTCTGCATTCTCTCTCATTTTCCCACCTTTTAGAATCTGTCCCCACCCCCAACATTGTACTCTGTTTCTTTTCAGGGTTTGACTGAGGCCCAGTCATCAGATCTTCTTCCACTCACTACTTCTGGTTGCTAGAAGCTGTGTGCTCTTAGGCAATTGGTTTAACCTCTCTGATTTTCTGTAACAATAATCATTGTAGATGTTTTAAAGGTTTCCTCCAGTTCTGACATTCTGTAGCTCCTTTTCCTCCAGCACATGTTGACTTCTCTCCTTTGAATTCCCTTGGCAATAATACTTCTCATCTCTACTCCACAATATAGTTTTTAATTTCTCTCTAGTTTTTAGACTTAAGAATATAATTTGTCTTACATGCATAACAGAGAGCTAAGTCCGTGACTTATATTACTTATCATCTACTGTGAAACTAATAGCGACTTGATTGCTTTGAGGAATTTCAAATCTTATTCACAGGCCTAGATGAACCATGGCTGACAGCCGTAACTTCAGTCCCAAAACAGTACCATTAACCTTTGAACTGAGAGGGCTTGCAGCCCTGTCCTAGGATTTCTCTAATTGTAACACATGTGGCTATGCTGCATCTCATTTTACTGTGTGAATAGATACATGGCCAAAAAGGTAAAAAATGAGAAAGTGTCTGGGATCACAGAAGTCTGGGTCACTTTTGTGTGGGGACTGTGTCAGTTTAAAATGGGATAGTCAGTCCTGAGTTGACGCTTAGTTTGGGAAGGACAGTCCAAGAAAATCAGTTGATTCTGTGTATGGAGGAGGTGTAGACGGTGCATAGTTTCAAGAAGAAGTCCGGGAACCACACAGCCTAACTATTTGACCTTACAGTCGATTTTATAATGAATAGCTGAAGGGTAAGATTATTGAACATATAACCCACAGGAGGAAAGAACATAATTTTCGTGAGGTCATTATACCTCAGCCATCTAACAGGGTTCTTTGAGAGGAATAAATCAGGTATGAACAAGCGGGAGCCAGTGAACATTTAGAGTTTCAAAAAGCCTTTGATAAGGTTTCATACCAAAGACTGCTTTAAAAAATGTCATCTCTCCACAGGGTTGGGAATAATGTTTAGAGATCTAGTTTAAACACAGGAAAGAAGGAACCGGTGTTTGAAATGAACTCTTAGTTGCATGGGGAGACTTACAGTAGGCTCTCCCAAAAATCAGTGTTCAGTGTTTGTGTTTCTTTATTTTAATGTTTTTACATAAATGATTGGAGATTCAGCATAGTCATTTTCCCAGCTCTTTCCCAATGTATATAGTCAACACCAAGAGCTTGTAGGTAATAAAATTTAACCGGAAAGAGTATTAGCTGAAGGACTGTTACACAAGGCGATGTGAGAAGGCAGGAAAATGGCATCTGTGACTTTCTCCTGGAAGATGGCTCTCAATGTATTTTTCAACCCATGAAAGGGATCTAGGTGTCTCAAGCATCTATGGAAACAGTCGCTTTGGGTATTCTCGTATCTGCATTCAAAAAGACCCACATAATACTGATGCAGTCATGAAGGGTCTTACAAATAGAACAAAGCTTATTATTGCTCTTGTTCAAGATGGATGCCTATTTTCTAAGTTTTAAAGACTAGGTAACAGAATGGATCCAGGAGTTAAGTAAGGATTGTTAAAATGAGAAATGAATGTCTGTCAGGTTAAAAGCAGAGAAAGAGGCTGAGAGGGAGATTGCTCCGAGGAAATCTGGAGAGAGCCTAAGGAGGTTTACTGTTGACTTGTGTGCAGCATCCCGAAAGTTTGAACCAAAGGCTTCCTGTCAGACTGAAAAGATGTATTTTTAAATATATTTGCTTAAGTGGATATGCGGTACGTAAGAAGCATGGGGCTGTTAGCCTCAATGTTCAGACTGAAAATTTCAGTTTTATTACGAGCTTAGTTTTTAATCACACAGAGAACATTTTGATGGTTGCCAGATGGGAGGGGGTGGGCATGGGTGGAGAAGGGGCAGGGACTAGGATGTACAAATTGTCAGTTATAAAAACAGGACAGCATCGGGAATATAGTCGATAATATTCTAATAACTACAGTGTCACATGGATCCTAGACTTCTCTGCGGTGATCACTTTGTAAATGATATGAATGTCTAATCATTGTGTTGCACACCAGAAACTAACAGAATATTGTATGTCAACTGTAATTGAAAAGATTTAAACAATTTTAAACTTTCAAAAAAAGAGCTTAATGTAAATTATATGTTTACACAGTGGTCAGTAAACACCAAATCTTTTCCATAGAAAGTTCTATTGATGTCATTCTGATAGAATGTATATAAGAATCATGGAGTTGGCATGGTGGTTTGGCCCTTACAGAAACTGGGGAGCCGCTATACACATGAACTGTGGGCACAGATCCCAGGTTGTGACCCAGTTGTATAAATTGGCTCCCAATATTTTTAGAAGGCTTTATTTTTAAAGATTGAGTGATTGCTTGTGTTCTATAATTGATGCTAATTTATTCAGGGGCCTTGGCGCTGTTATTAATACAGATCTGTTTCTGTCATCCAATACATAGTTTTATTGTGATTTTTCCTACAGAAGGTTAAATTTAAGGACAGCTGGAAAAGCTGAAAAAAATGAATATATCATCTATAGAATGTCACCAAGAACAGAGGAAGCTAGATATATGGCTAAGATCTATAAAATAGACACAGTTTCTGGGAGTGAGTTTTCTGAAGGCTGTGTATTGTTTTTTTGACAGCTTTTTCTAAGGGAAGCATGATGGTTGTTTGACAACAGCGCCTAAAGGGCAATCCATCTGCCTACAACCTTTTCAATGAGTGTGAAATTTGCATCGAAGGTCCCGTTGGACTCAGATACTTGAACCATATGGTTTCTTGAATTTTCAATAATGCTGTGTGCCCTTTGCTCTAGAGCTTAGTACCCAGAGTATTCGCTAGTAATCTTGATGAGTGGCCAGGAGACAGTGGTTGTTGAGGTTGTTAACAATTAGCTGTCTATAATAATTTTTTATGCCCTGGGAGGAGGAGGAAGGATTCCGTAGAATCTCTTCCAAGCATGGTCCTTCCAGGAAGACTGTACCAGGCCTCCGCAGTTACATTTGATTGTTGCGCATTTCAGAGCAGAGACTGCTCCTATAAATGTGTGAATTACATTGAAGTTGCCTTCAGGGAGACATCTTCTTCCTACATCCAGTTCATTAGCAACTCTTGTCAGCTTTATGTCTCAAATATGTCCCCAATCTCTACACTTCGTCTCCATTGCCACTACCCATCGTCTCTCACTCGGTCTGCTGCAGATGTGACGGGTCTCCTCTTTTCCTCTCTTGTCCCCTTGACAATTCTCCACAGACCAGCTAGGCTCACGTTTAAAATACACAAATCTGATCATGTCACTGCCCCACTTAAAACCTTCTAATGGCTTCTCATTATACTTGGAGTAAAATTGAAAGTCGTCAGTCTGCGCTGTAAACACCTGTGTGGATCTCATTCTGTTCTGTATTGCTAACTCTTCACTACATTCCAGCCCACTGTCTGGCTCACTCTTTCTCCAAATATGGAGATAGTTTGCACTTCCAAGGTTTCAAATTTGCTTTTTCTTCTGTGTGTAGTAGTTTTCCACCAGATCTTCATGTGGTCACTTTCTTCTGGTCACTCAGGTCTTGGCTCAAATGTCAGTTTCTCAAGTTGATTACCCTGTGCTGCCCTCACATTAGCCTGTTTCATTGTTTCAGAACGTGTATCATTACCAGTAATTTTCTTTTTATTTATTTTCTCATGCCCTATATAAGTTATATGTCAGCAAGGATGTTTGTCTTGTTTACTTTTGTGTCTCTGGTGGCCAGAACTACATCTGGTGCATAGCAGGACTAGTTTCATGAATATTGGGCAAAAGAAGGTAACATCAGCACCTATCCTTATCGACATCAACAGCTCCATTCAGGGAAGGTGGCTGACTTTGACCAGTTGTCAGAGTTGATTAAATGATATTAGAAGAAACTAGGCCTTGCACACCTGGAGGGAGGTTCTCACAGTAACAGGAATGTGGCCTACACACCCTACATAGTGGGTACAGCCTGTAATCGTTGTCCCCTTTGCTATAGAAGGCGATAGCAAACAAGAGGTAGAATTTATTGAACATTTATGATGTACCGGGCACAAGATGAGCACTTCATGTGCATTAACTCATAACATGCGTGCAGCGGCTCTAAGAGATAGGTATTATTATCATGCCCATTTTGCAGTCTTGAGGACTGACACATAGTCTCACGGATAGTAAGTTGACTGAGGATAGGCATCAATTCAGTGTCTGAGACCAGAGCTGCACCATCCACTTTGATTCACAACCACCCCCAGGAGCTGATCTCTGTGTGATTCTCTGTTTTGTGACTTAACTTCTACACATGACTTTAGTGACCTTTTAGTTTTAGTGATCACTGCTTGCTAAACAGGTCGCCTTGGGTTCCGTCTCCACAACCAGTAGCAGGTAGGGCTTCCATTTGAGCCCTTCTGGATCCTTGTGAATGAGGCCACGTGGTATTGGAACACTCATTTGAGGGATTTTTTGATGATCTTGGTGATTAGTCTAAAACCTGATAAGTAATGAAACCCGTGATTTTACAGCAAGTCCTGGCTTGGGAGCATTATGAATATAACTCTTGAATTGGTCAGTGAGAGTCATTACCTATTTAGCTCCTGCTCTTAAGAAAGCACTTGCTTTGGGGCTAGTAGGAAGTCTCTGCTGAGTTGGTTGACAAATATTTTGAGCCGTAGAGGGGATCTTGGCTTGGGGGGACAGTGGACATGGTGCTGTGCCTTACATGCCGTCCAATTCTGCGTTCCCAGGAGACAGACCAAGTACAGCAAAAATGCCTCTTTCACTTCTCAGACCCACCACACAATCACTTCCCTTCTGCCTTTTCCCAGCTAGGAGCAAGATACCACACACCAAGAAAAGAAAGCAAAAGGGCATGTTAGTTTAAGTAAGCACTGCTAAGTAATAAAAATATGTAGCCATTAAACATGATGTAGTGATATAAATATCAGTGTAAGGATGTAACCCACAAAATGCTATGTGTTATACAATATATATTAAAACTGGTGTGTTTATGTGTGTGTGTGTGCACATGAGCGTATGTGTATGTGTATCAACAGCAGCAAGACTTTGGGGAGCCTGTGTGATTGTGTGTTTATTTAAGTATTACAGAAACACATACACATACCTCCACACACACATTTTTTTAGACCAGTTAGGCACTGGGTAAACAGAATAGAAAACTCAATGTGTTGTTTTAAATATAGCACTCTGATAAAAATACATGTCGGAATACAGTTAACAACTAAGGAGCACAGTTGCACTCTGTGTGGATAGATGTAAGCTATGAAGCTTTATCGTCTCTCCTGAGACTCCGATGTCCGCGATGACTGTTGTGGACACTTGTGCTTTCTCAGTACAACCTAAGCTGGGCCATCACCAAAGCATGGGGATGGCGATCAGCGGTCACTCAGAATTTTCTTGCAATGCCTTTTTGGTTTGGTTTGCTTTAGTGGCATTTGATAAAGTGTTTTAATGTATTTTGGTAGTGACTCCTTTTTGGTGGTACAACCTACTATATGTAGTACATTTGCAGATGTTTTTACTTAAGTCCCATACAGTATATACCTCTTTGCTTGGAGGTTTCCAAGTACTCTCTAGAAGGTAGGTGAACCGAGCCTTGCTAGGTGTTGCAGGCGCCAGAATGGCTGATATGAACTACACCACAGCTGGGATGTGACTGTCATATCAGCTGTGTCACCATCTTTCTTACTTCAGTCGTCCATTAGCCTCTGTTGGAAGAAAATGTTGCTTGTGGAACTTTATTACCTGCAAAATGCCATAGTCAAGTTTTCGTTTGTCTTCTACTTACAGCATTTTCCCTATTCAAAAATCTCAAGCTTGCCAATATACTTGCTAAATCACTTTTGAGAATGTGGACTGCAAAGTATTTATAATTTGATAGGTGCTCTCAAGATGAGTATTTCCATGGTTATTCTTACTCTGAGTTTATGTTCTGTATAAAATGAAGTTACACATAATGCAGTTGACATACAAAGATAGACAATAAACATATGCTTTTTGCGAGACAAATACGGAGAAATTGAGGAATTATTTATTGTTTGTACTAATTTTTGCAACTTGTCAGGAATTAGAACAATTGTAACAGTAACTCTGACCACCTGACTCCACGTTGGTTTCCTTTACAATGCCCCAAACACGGTGCTGAGAGTGAGGCGGTTTGTATGACATTTAGTACAGAAGACCCTGGGACTAGGCTGCCTAGGTTTTTATTCAGCAGTACCATTTGCGAAATGGCCTTGGGCAAGTCAGCTGACCTTTCTTTGCCTCATTTTCCAAAATGTGAAACTGCCTCGTAGACTTGGAGGGCGCAGTGTGTAAAGCAGCCAGCACATAGGAAGATGAGTATTTCAGTGCTCGCCTTGCCGACTCTTCGTACTGTTGTGTTTATTGCCTGTGTGCCCAGGAGACCAGTGTGAGGCCAGGTTATCTCCTTGCTCCTCATAGTATTCCCTACCTCTCATGGAAATGACGGCTCTTTGAGTTTGGCATGCAGCTCTCAAGAACTGTTGGTATTGTGCTTCTTATGCACTTAAAAAACGGTTTCCTTAATGGTTCATTGCAACCAGGTAGCCCTCCCCCAGCCAATTAAAAAAAAGACTAAGTGTAAGAATGACTGGTAAGAATAGCACATGGAGGAGTCTTCATTAATCCCATCAGTTTGCCTGGCACTTTTTACAAACCACTGGTTCTTGTACTTAGGCTTAAAGTACTTGAGAATACAAAGGTGAGGGAGAACAAGTGCCACCATTGTGAACAACACATATGTCCCCTAACAGGCAAGACTGGTGTGGGGGGAAAAGCCACGGAAAAACGAATATGCACGTCCTTTTGCAAGGGCAGAAATTTAGAGTACATACTGAGTGATCTTTCCAAGATCACAAAATACTTCTTATGTTCTCATTTAAAATTAACACGACATGTTAGATTATCACGACAGTGTCCCATTGGACTTCTTTTTTTAAATGATGTTTGTTTATTGTTATTTGAATACAGTTGTCTCCATTTTCCCACCACTACTTTCCCCTGCCCCACCCACCCCCACCTCCCACCCTCCATCCTTCCATCCTTTGGCTTTGTCCATGGATCCTTTATACATGTTCATTTAGGACCCTTCTCCTTTTCCCCGTTTCCTCTCTCCCCTGCTCCCCTCTGGTCACTGTCAGTTTGTTCTCTATTTCCATGTCTTTGGTTCTATTTTGCTGGCTTGTTTGTTTTGTTGATTAGGTTTCACTTATAGGTGAGATCACATGGTATTTGTCTTTCACCACTTGACTTACTTCACTTAGCTATATAATGCCCTGGCTGGTGTGGCTCAGTGAATTGAGCACCAGACTGTGAACCAAAGGGTCGCTGGTTCGATTTCCAGTCAGGGCACATACCGTTGGACTTCTTGTATGATACTCACTGTGATGCACACAAACCAGTTCTTATCATTCTTTACATTCATGTTTCTTCTATTTGGTATATGTCCACTGTTAATAAATCATGTTGTTGAAAAGATAATTTTGATGGCTTACTAAAAGAAATAGTTTTAGATGCCTCTATTGCATTTTGTATTTAAGTGTCTTTGGCAGATAACCCATTTACCCTAAAAACTTTATAGGAAAAAATGTTTGAAGCAAGAGGATATTTGATAAAGTAGCAATATGTTTCATAAACAGTAATATTTAATGAAAGGTCTTGTAGAAAATTACATTTAATTTTAGTTAAGTGAATTTCTCATGGTTTTTTAAAATTTATTTATTTCTAGAGAGAGAGGAAGGGAGGGAGAAAGAGAGGGAGAGAAACATGGATATGTGGTTGCCTCTGGAGCTCCCCCTACTGGGACCTGGCCTACAACCCAGGCATGTGCCCTGACTGGGAATCGAACTTGCGACCCATTGGTTCATAGGCCAGCACTCAATTCACTGAGCCACACCAGCCAGGGCCATTTCTCATGGTTTTGATAAGACCATAACTGTGTATGACATAGCACTGTATGAGTTATTAACCTTCTACAACTTATAACTGATTGTGAACTTGATCTCTTTGCTTTTCTTGGAATCTGCGAAGATATTTAAAAATTCTTTTTCGTGTGTGTGTGTGTGTGTGTGTGTGTAAGTAAGTAAGTAAGTAAGTAAGTAAACATGGAGCAGTCTGCCTGAAATGACAAGCTCTGTAGGTCAGTTGGTAACAGCTTATCTGTAGCTGCTTGTCAGGAGGTTGTAAACACTGGTGTTCCTACTCGTGAGGTGGACAGATTTCCCTAGGCAAATAAAAATGGTCCATATTTTTAAATTGCTTGTCTATTTGGGGGCCTTAACCTTATTCAGCCTCTTTATCTTTAGTGGGCCAGCAATATTTTATGCACAGACAATCTCTCAGTATCAACAGGAAATGCGCGGTGGAGGATGGCCTGATTATCCATGTTTCTCGACCACGGATAGGCAGACTACAATTTGGGTGATGTAGCTGAACAGGCCAAAAGAAAGATGACTTCTTCTGACCCTCTTTAGTGTCTGTTGAGTGCAGAGTCTCCAATAATAGCAGGTGTACCAGCATAGTTAATATGTATTGTTCAGTAATTTGATATGTGACTAGTGAACAAGATTAGCAGAAAGGGAGAATATCTTATAGCTAGTATCCTGGGTAAAATGTGCAGTTTTCAAGCACATGAAATTTTGCCTGCTTGCTCTGTTGTGCCATTTCTTGTGTTACTGTAATTTTCTAGATGGAGAACAACCTTAATTTCCTGTTGTTGTGTACCAGAAGAAATGATTACCTAACCTCATGTGCACTAAAATTATTAAATTTAGAAAGACATTAGCTGTACTTAGAGAATGTCAGTTATCTCTACCATAAATTTATATTTTTGTTATGATTAAGAAATATGTTAAGGATTCATCAGAAAGTACAAAGAATAACATAAAGACCACCATGTAGCCAGTCACCATTTTGTCAAATCTTAACATTTTGCCATATTTGCTTCAATATATTTTTTGAAGAAACTGAGTAATGCAAACCTGCAGTGCACTTTTACTACATACACATGTTTACATACATAATGCATGGTATTTTGTATATAAGTTTTGAAACTTTGTTTATTTTTTATTTTTGTATTGTTGTTCAAATACAGGTGTCTCCATTTTCCACCCACCACACTCCCCTGCCCCACCCACCTCCACCTCCCACCCTCTAACCCACCCCTTTGGCTTTGTCCATGGGTCCCTTATACATGTTCTTTGGTGGCCCTTCCCCTATTTTCCCCCAGTATCCCTCTCCCCAGACCCCTCTGGTAACTGCTGGTTTGTTCTTTATTTCAGTGTCTCTGGTTGTATTTTGCTTGTTTGTTTTGTTGATTAGCTTCCACTTATAGGTGAAATCATGGTATTTCTCTTTCACCACCTAGCTTATGAAACTTTTTATAAATTATATTACTCTGGACACTGGTGTGCCGCAAGAATTTCTAAAACATGCAGAGCTGACTTGTTTAGTCAGGGGCACTGATCTCTTTTCCCTTAGCTTGTCAAATAAAAAAAAAATGACAACAGCCAATGTAACAATAGCTGTCTGGTATGAACAAATCAAAATTATACCTGTTTTTTGGTCAGACTGGCCAAAATATAATGTGTGTTTTGGTGTGCCGCAGACTTTTTGTGATTAGTGTATGTGCGCCATGATAACAAAAGGTTGAAAATTGCTGTTTTGGACTTATTATTCCCTAGCTTGTTATTACCACTCAATTTTTATGATTTGCCATTTATCCATGTTGATAGATGGGGCTGTAATTTATTCATTGAAATTGCTCACAGCATTTCATTATAGAATGTGAGAGGTTAAATCAACTGTACAGTTAGGGGGTACAGTCGCCACAAAACTGCCCTCACTTCTGACACCAACTGCAAGCTTGGGGGGTTCCCCGAGTGCCATCAGTTTCGATGGTTCACTAGAAGAATTCCCAGGCCTCACTAAAAGCTCTTACAGTTACAGTTACGCTTCATTACAGGCACTGGGGACTGGCTGAAGTCAGTCATGGGAAGAAGTGCATTGGTTGGAGTATGGAGGGGTTCTAGAAGTGGAGCTTCCAGCTGTTCTCTCTCTATGGAATGAGGACAGTGTCACCCTTCTGGCATCAGTGTGTCCCAGCATGCACAAAGCATGGCCAACCGGGGAAGTTCATGAGCTTCGGTGTCCAGAGTTTTGAGCAGAGCCCCATCACGCAGGCGTGACCGATGGCCTAAGGGGCTGGCTGCTCTCAGGCTGCACCTTCACTAGATAGATGGCGACTGACAGCGCATGACCCACAGCCTCCAGCCTCAGTCACGTGTTGGCTTGTCTGGCGTGGCTAGTGCCCATCCTAAGACTGTCTGGTGAGGTCACCTTGTTAGACAGTCTGATGACCCAAGGCACTCATTTCAGGATTGGCAATTCAAGGACTTGGAGAGCACCTCCCCGAATCTGAGGAGAAAGGCCAGACCTCTTTTAGGGCCAGCTTAAATTCTTTTTTACACATATGAATATAGCCCATTTTATTTTGTCCATTCTTCCCTTGATGGAGATTTGGGTCACATGATACATTGGGTCACATGTGAGATATATATATATATATATTTTTATATATATATATAAAATATATATATATATAAATTTATATATATATAAAATTTAAATATATATATAAATATATATGTTTATATATATATATATATTTTTAATTTAATAAATGCTTATGTAATTCTTATTGTGTGCCAGGTACTGTTTAGCTTCTTTTCAAATATTAACTCATTTAATCCCCAGAAGAATCCTTTATGAGGTAAATTCTATTATTCTCATCCTACCCATAAAAAAATAGGATACAGAGATGCTAAGTACCTTGTTCAGCATCACATAGCCAGTAGATGGAAAAGCTCTGATATGAACTCAGGTAGTGAGAATCTTCCCACATAAGCTCTATGCTTTGCTGTCTAAAACCAACGCAACAACAAATATTTTTCTACCGTCTTCTTGTATATATGTACAGTAGGTTCCATAATATCACTGACAATAGAATTGGCGCACTGCACATGTGTGCATCTTCAACTTTATTTGATGCTGCCAGATTGTTATTCAAACTGATATAAGATATTTGCACATATCTTTCCTGCTCTGTAGCTTTTCTTTTCACCTCTTTTGTTTCCTAGATGTTCATAATTTTAAACTACTCCATTTGCTCGATTTTTTACTGATTTTAATTTCTGCATCTTCTTTATGAAATATTTCTTTCCCCGAACCTCCAAATATATCCTCCTATGTTTTCTCTTGGAAGTTTTACCTTTTGTATCTATGCCTTTCATCTACCTGGAATTGATTCTGAATATGGTGTAAAGCAGGGATATAATTATTTTTTCTATATTGTCTCAAAACCATTTTTTAGAGGTCCATTTTTTTCCCCCTGGCTCTAGGAGAAAATCTGGTTCTTGCCTTTTCCAGCTCCTAAAGGCCACTTTTCATGATATATTACTGGTCACAGTTTCTTGGGCCATGTAGTAATGTAATTTTCAAACTCTCAGCCTGTGTGAGGGCGAACTACTGATTATACATACAGAGGTATAATCTTCTTCCACCCAGGGCTTTAGAGAAAACAGTTGTTTTTTTTTTGTTTGTTTGTTTTTTCCCTCTTGTAGTAAGTGATTTTTTTCTCTACAGCACCTTTTCACTGTGTTGTAGTCCTTTGAGGATGGAGATACGATGAGAGTATCTGTAATTTCTTTCCTATTACCTGCTTTGTTTAGAACCTAAGGCCTCCCCTTCCCCTGGGTGGGCATTAAAACCCAAGCCCTTAGATTCATAAGACAGGCTAATTCCTTAGAGCTTCCGCAGCTTAAGTCATGTGCTTGCTGCTCTAGTTTCAGCTCTGTTTAGTTTTTGCTTACTTTTATGGTAAGTACAGTCTCTAGGGGGCCCCCAGAGTTTTCCCTGCTTGTTTCCTCCTTCACACTTGTGTGTGTGCTCACTTCTTTTAGGCCGAGGGGACTCTCATACATCACGTCTTTTTTTAAAAAGATTTTATTTATTGATTTGTAGAGTGGGAGCGAAACATCCATGTGCAGTTGCCTCTCGCATGCCCCTACTGGGGTCTTGGCCCACAACCCAGGCATGGGCCCTGACTGGGAATCGAGCAGGCGACCCTTTGGTTTGCAGGCTGGTGCTCAATCCACTGAGCCACACCAGCCAGGGCACATACATTACCTCTTGGTGCTATTTGTACCCTGTGTATCTTAGGCAGTCAGTAGGTGGTTTGGAGCGGGGTATAGCTGACTTTTCCTTAGGGGTACTTTTGGTTTGGTCACAATGCTACACTTCCACATAGTGTTATTAGCAGTAGGACTTCTGATGTGTCAAAATATTACCAGTCTTACCTTTGAGTCATAAATACCATGGCAGAGAAAATAATAAATTATCCAAGTCCTTTTTCTGTGAGATCAATTATGAAATGAAAGATATTTAAAAGAAAGTATTCTTTTTTATTTAAAAAAATGTTTTAATTTATCTTTAGAGGAGAAGAGAAGGACAGAGAGATAGAGAAATATCAATGTATGGTTGCCTCTCGTGTGTCCCCTGCTGGGAACTGGCTTGCAACCCAGGCATGTGCCCTGACTGGGAATTGAACCACGATCCTTTGGTTCACAGGCCCACGCTCAATCCACTGAGCTACACCAGCCAGGGCTAAAAGAAAGCAATTTTAACTTAATTTTCAACTCAAGAATCCTAATTGTCATTTTGTTATTCTCTTCCTAGGATGTGTGCTGTATTTGGTGGAATCTATTGTCTTCGCCATTCAGTGCAGTGCCTTGTTGTGGACAAAGAATCCAGAAAGTAAGGATGATATAAGTTACCTTCCTATATTTACACCCCAAGCACAGGTGAAAAATGCTAAAGTCAATTTTTAAAAAATGATTCTTCAAAGATCCTCCTTGGTGTTAATAACATATCAACCTTGATTAAAAGTAATTTGTGTTTAGATCCTCCAGAACAAGGAAAGTGAGTTCAGAATATAGAAACTAAATTAATTTCCCTGCAATATGACTATAGCTGCTGACCAACCAAGCACGGAAGACAGATCATTCCAGCTGCCGGGGGTGGGTGATGAGTGATTTTAGTTTTCCTTGTGGCCTTACCTCCTCTAATTGATTTTCATCAGATGACAACAAAGCCCTCTGTTATTGCATTTTTAAAAATGGAGCTCACCTAAAGACTCATCAGATTAATCTCTGCTGATAATGCATGTCACTCCAAGAGAAAAGATTTTAATGAGTTTTTAGGTAGATTGTTGTCATAAAATATGCTGCTCTGTTATCTGAGGATAAATTCTTTTACAGCCATATCAGGCCTGCAGGCTGCTTTAGGATTGAATTTAGAATGTCCCTGCTTTTTTAAAAGGTGACCATCATCTATTTATCTGTGTGTTTTTCTATTTAAATTATATTTTTCTGGGATATATTATTTAGTGACTAAGATATGCTCTTGTCTGAATTATACTAGGTTGTCTTTGATTATTGTGTTTTACCTTAAAACTTAAATGGCTCAATTGGATCAAATTTTAGGATCTGCTAAAATTTTCCTTTTTGTTATGAGTTCATATGCATCTACTGATCTCTATTATATGACTTCTTTAGGGTATACAAAGAAATTGTTATTCATTCCCAATTTGAGTGCCTTGTATGTCTTTCTCTTGCCGGATTGCTCTAGGACCTCCAGTACTGTGTTGAATAACAGTGGTGAGAGTGGACATCCTTGATTGTATTTTCTTTAGGATGTTTGCATCTCTATCCAATAATCAGAGATATTGGTTTGTAGGGGTGTGTGTCTGTATGTGCATATGTGCGCGCTGTCCTTGCCAGGTTTTGTATCAGGGATATATTGGCCTCATAAAATGAGTTAGGAAGTAATGCCTCTTTATTAAAATTTTTAGAGGAGTTTGAGGAGGACAGGTGTCACATCTCCCTTCAGTGTTTGCTAGAATTTACTAGTGGAGCCATCTGGTTCTGGACTTTTCCTTTTGGGGAGATTTTTGATGATGGTTTCCCTTTCCTCTCTATTGATTAGTCTATTTAGGTTTTCTAGTTCTTTGTGATTCAGTCTAGGAAGGTTTTATATATATATAAAAATCTATTTCTTCTAGGTTATTGAATTTGGTGGCATATAGTTCCTCATAGTATAATTCTGTGATGTCTGCAGGAACTTCTCCTTTTAAATTTCTGATTTTGTTTATATGAGTTTGTTTTCCTTTTTTCTTAGTTTAGCCAGTGGTGTGTCCATTTTATTAATCTCTTCTAAAAACCAGGTCTTTGTTGTCTTAATTTTTTGTATGTTTTTTTTTTGTTGTTGTTGTCTATTTCAGTCAATTCTGCTTAAATTTATATTATTTTATTTCTTCTGCTTACTTTGGCTTGCTTTTGTTCTTTTTCTCTTTAAGATGCAATGTTAGGTTGTTTACTTGAGATTTTTCTTTTTTCTTGAACTAGGACTATCACTGCTTTCACTGCATCCCAGAAGTTTTGATGTGTCATATTGTCATTCTTACTGGTTTCTGTATATCTTTTGATCTCACCTTTTATTTTTTCTTTGACCCAGTCATTTTTTTCATAGCATGTTGTTAAATCTCCACATATATTGGTGTTTTTTACTTCCTTTTTGCAGTTGATTTCTAATTTTGAAGCATTGTGTTAGAGAATATGCATGGTATGATTTCAGTCTTCTTCAATCTGTTGAAACTAGTTTTGTGACCCAACATATGGTCTGTCCTTGAATGTTCCATGTGCACTGGAGAAGAATGTATAAGCTGATGTTCTGGGATGAAAGCTCTGTAAATGTCCGTTATGTTCATTTGGCCTAATGTGTGGTTTAACACTGATAATCCACAAATCTTTATCTAGGAAACCCTAAAGACACCTCCAAAAAACTGTTAAAAACAATAAACAAGTATAGTAAAATTGTAGGATAAAAAAGTTAATGTACGAAATTCCACTGCATTCCCATATACTAACAATGAAATTTCAGAAAAATAAATTAAATAAATAACTTCTTTTACAATTGCAACAAAAAGAAGAAAATACCTAGAAATAAACCTAACCAAGAATGTGAAGGACCAATAATACTGAAAACTACAGAGCATTATTAAAGGAGTTGAAAACGGCACAATTAAGTTGAAAGATATTCCGTGTTCATGGATTGAAAGAATCAACATAGATAAAATATCCATTTACCCAAAGCAGTAAACAAATTTAATGTAATCCCAATCAAGGTCCCAATGACATTTTTTAAAGAAATAGAAAAAAAATTATTACATTTGTATGGAACCACAAAGGGCCCTGAATAGCCAAAGCAGTTCTCAGGAAAAATAATCAAACCAGAGGTATTACACTCTCAGACTTTAAATATACTACAGAGCAACAATAATCAAAACAGTATGGTATTGGCAGAAAAACAGACACATGCACTAATAGAACAGAATTGAGATCCCAGAAATAAACCCACAGAAATATGGGCAAATAATTTTGTATAAAGGAGCCAAAAACAGTATAATGGAGTAAAGAAAGCCTTCTCAGTAAATGGTCCTGGGAAAATTGGAAAGCTGCATGCAAAAGTATGAAACTAGACTACTGTTTGTCCCCATATACAAAAATTAATTCAAAATGAATCAAAGATGTAAATAGAAGACCTGAAACAATAAATAACATGGAAGAAATTATAGGTATTAAACTTACAGACCTAGGTTGTTAGAAAACATTTTATGATCTTGACCTGAAAGGCAAGGGAAGTAAAAGCAAAAATTAATGAATGGGACTATATCAAACTCAAAAGCTTCTGCATAGCAAAGGAAACTGTTAACAGAACAAAGAGCTAGCCAAGCAAATGGCAGAGGATATTTGCAAACAAAAGCTCCAATAAGGGGTTATTATCCAAAATATATAAAAGTCAACACCAAACAATAAGTCCAATTAAAACATGGGCAGAGGACCTGAACAGACACTTCTCCCAAGAAGACATACAAACAACCAACAAATATATGAAAAGATGTTCAACTCCAGTAGCTGTTAGGGAAATGCAAACCAAAATTACAATGAGATACATCTTCACACCTGTTAGAATGGTCATTGTCCACAAGACAGCTAATAACAAGTGTTGGCAAAGTCATGGAGAAAAAGGACCCCTCATTCACTATTGGTGGGCATGTAAACCGGTACAGCCACTGTGGAAAACAGCATGGAGGTTCTTCAAAAAATTAATAATAGAGTTACCATATGACCCAGAAACCCTGTTCTGGTCTCTACCTGAAAAACTTGAAAACCTGTGTTTGCAAAGACATATGCACCCCTGTGTTCAGTGCAGTGTTACTCACAGTAGCCAAGACATGAAGACAACTGAAGTTTCCTTCCATAGAGGACTGGATAAAGAAGATGTGGTACATGCATGGAATGGAATACTAGTGAGCCCTAAGAAAAGATGAAATAATGGCCATTTGCAACAGTATGGATGGACCTTGAGAACAACATGCTACGAGAAATAAGTCAGACAGAAAATGTTAAGAGCCATATGATTTCACTCATATGTGGAGTATAACCTGAATGCAACAAGTGAATAAGCAAGAAAAACAAAAACTCACAGACACAGACAGCAGTATGGTGGTGACCAGAGGGAAGGGGGTGGGGGTCGTGACAGGTAAAGGGGTCACGCCAATACAGTTAATAAAAAGAAAGAAAAGAAATTGTTCATTCAGAAAATAACTTTGATATGTCGAACTGGAGGCTTAAACATGTATGTTTTAAGCCATTTCTTTCATCTTACAATAGTTGTCTATAGTCTGAGTGGCATAAAATGTTTATTTCCCTTGTATGGACTACTTTAGTTTAATAAGTAGTGTTTTAAGATATGGTGGAGAAACAAGTCAATTCTAAAACTTATAATATTTAGACAGTGGATTTGCTTTAGAAAAGTAATTCTGCAGTATAATGTAAAATAGACACATGGTTTAAAGGCTTGTAAAGTACTTTTAGCGCTTTAACGGAAAGGTACTACATAAATGAAACATGAAACATCTACCCCTCGAAGGCCCAGGGTATTCATATATTGGCTTATGAAGAGCTCTGTGGAGGTTCATGAATGAATCATTGTCCTTATGACTTTCAGAGTCATTTTTCCTTGTGTTTTCACTTCGAAGCATGAGTATGTTCCCATGACGGAAAACCTGATAATGAATTGCTTGTTTGGTGTTTATTTACTTAAATCCTTTTACCTTTTTGGGCCCTGTTCCAGCCTCACATGTTACTCTTAGTGACATGAGCATTTGCATGGCTCTTGTTTATCTTTAAAAAATTTTGGATACGTTAGTACACTAATAGCAGTTGTTGAACAAAGGCTACATTTACCTCGTTGCCTTCATTTTTATTACAAACTGTGAACATTGGAACTCTTTTTTATGATCTGCTGTGGATTGCAGTTGCTACAGATAGATCAGAGCTCAGGGTCTAAAGACCAAAGTTGGGTAGTTTTCAAATTTTAATGTGTTTAGGGATCGCCACATAAACTTTAAAAAAAAATCACGCAGATTTTCAAGCCTCCCTTGAGGGGAGTGAAATTGGATAGTGTGCTTCCAGTAGAGCCAGGGCATTTGCAGTTTGAAGGAGCAGAGCAAGTGAATCTAATGGTGGCACTCTTCAGATGACTCGGAGAAACACTGATCTGCAACATAGACTTGAGGAGTTTCATTCCAGACCTAGTAAATTTAAATATGAATTTTAGATAGCAGACAGGCTGCTCCTGATTCAACATTTCCCTTATAGCTTCACAGAAAGACCTCAAATATAACAATTGTCTAACTGCTCTGAAGGCATGAGTGGTCCGGGTAGCCCTTAAATGAGAGAAGACCTGAAACTTCATTACTGCCCTGGATGACAGTGGGCAAGTCACTCTTCTCTAGGCCAGGTTTCTAAAAAACACTTTATTTATTTATTTTTTGAGACAGGAAGGGACGGAGAAAGAGACGGAAAGCAACATCAATGTGTGGTTGCCTCTTGTGTGCCCCTACTGGGGACCTGGCCCACAACCCAGGCATGTGCCCTGACTGGGAATCGAACCAGTGACCCTTTGGTTCTTAGGCCCAGTGCTCAGTCCACTGAGCCACACCAGGCAGGGCAGTATCTTGTTTCTTTTCTAAAAATATCCATTATTATCAAGTCAAATAATCTTTATAAATATCTAACCCTAGCATTAATTGAAGTTTAACTTTCCCAAACATTATTTTGTTGTTCCAAATCACATACTTGAGACAGCCACCAATAACAGGAGATATTTTGTATAGTATAATATAAAATGAGGGATAATTTTTTTTTGCGGGGGGGAACTGAACACATATTTGGCCATATGCAGCATATATTTCCTTTTAAGGAATCGGGATTTTCTCAAATGATTGTTTACTTGGAATATAATTAGAATATTAGTCAAGGAATCTGCAAAGATTTGCATTTGTCTCCTTATGGTCTTAGATGGTCTTTCTTTCCCTCTTTTTCCATGTGGAACACTGGGCATCTCTTCCCTTTGGTGCAGTTAAGAGCGACTCATGCCTTAGTTCTAAGGTCTAAGTTTATTTCCTGATTCTGTGACTAGATCAGAACCCTCTGTCATCCCCCGAGTCAGGGCCCCTTGTATGATTGTTTTCAAGTTTCTTGTAAGAAAAGGTAGGATCTCACCACTATATGTCTACAACCAAGTCATGTTCCTGTCACCCATTATACTCAATAACTGTGTGTTAAATGAATCAATGAATAAAGAGTAAAAAGTACTACCTTTTTTGTGCTTTCCTTTCACCTGCTATTGAGGAAAGCTGGTGGAAGTCTAAATGACCATAACATCGAGTTCCATTTAGTGATTACACATCAAAGCATTGGGTAAACTTTGAGAGATGAAATGTGGAATACATAACCAAATGAATGCTTATTTTCAGCTAGATCATATTTTTCATTTTTGTTTAATTTTGTTTTCCTGAGATCTACACTGAGCATGTACCCTTTGCTGTATTATCCACTGGCTCTGCTTTCTTACTTTCCCAAGGACATAGGTATCAGTAGTTCTTTCCTGTACCCTCTCCCTAAATTCTAATACTGAACCCCTGTGTTGACTGTTTTCAGAAATACTGAATGTTCCCTTTGAGTAGTTTTCATTTCCTTTGCAACTGTGCTGACCATGTAAAACTCCTGTAAATTAGATTTGGCCATTTAGCAGTACCGTGTTTGATATTTGGGTTTGGTGTGGATGACCGCAGGCCAGATCCACCAATTGCCTGGATTCAGTTAATTCAGTTAGTGGTCCTTGCGGACTTCAGCTGCCTCACCTACTAGATTTCCTCCTACGACTCTTTCATGGAGATACTCGTTTCTGATGTCAGGACTGACTATACTTTTGCTATATACTTGTAAGTTAGTAATGAACAGTATGTTAGACCAAGCATAAGGTGATGGACTCTTACTACCATTTGTCATGGTAGGAAAGTCGCAGACTTTCTGAGTTAGGATGTCCCATTTGCAAAATGATAGTGATAGTAGTCTAAATATTTAAACTTCACCCACCCCATGCTCGTTGCTGTGGGGATAAAGAGATGAATAAAACATGGGCCCTGCCTCTGTGTCCAGAGTACAGTGAGAAGGTCAGGTTCTGAGATGGACCTCGATCTGGATCATGGCTTCCCCACTTAGTCCCTGAGAGAACGGAAGCAAGTTGCTTAGCCTCTCTGTGCTCTAGTTTCTGTGTCTGTAAAGCGAGACATGACGGCACCAACCTCACTGAGGTATTTTCAATATTAAATGAACAGATAAAGCATGTAGAACCATTTGTTACACAAGAACTGAATACATGGTAGCTGTAGCAATTATTAATGTAACTGGCTGCTGAAGATCCTTCTGTGCTACGCTAAGGAGTTTGGACTATGATTCATGGTAGTTTTAAGTGGATGAAAGACAAGATTAAATTTGCTGCTTTTGAGTTAGTAGTTCTGGCAGTGATTTGGAAGACACACTGATGCAGAGCGATCCTTTTCCTCCTAAATTAGAAATTCTGTATCTTTCTGCCTCTGCACTGTTCACATGCATGGAATACTCCCATCATCATCCATCCATCCATTCAGCCATCCACATAACAAATTTTAGTGATTTTCTAGGTGCCAAGCTGTGGTGGTACAGCAGAGAACAAGAAAGTCATGATCTTTGTTTTCATGGAGTTTTGAGTCTACTGGGGATCATTAAACAATAAATAAGCTAATGAGATAATTACACAGTGAGATCTGTTCAACATGCAGATCAGACTCTGTCCCTCCCCGTGTAAAGAGCTTCAGTGGCTTGCAGCACTTCAGAAGATAGTTTAAGACCATTTTACGGGACATCTGAACCCTGGGCATCTGACTCCCACTGCCATTTGCTTATCTCTAAACATGGGACTGCTTGTGCTTGCCTCTGCACCCCCACACAGGCTGCCTTTCTGCATGCAGGGCTTTTCTCCTCCTTCGCTTGCTTAACCGATTCTCACACTTCAGACGCAGCTAATGTAGCATGTCCTCCTAGATCATTCCCTCATAGTCCACCCCTTCCCCCTGGGTACTCTCTGAGCGCACTATCCTCATCTCTTACCACTGGATTTGGGCATTGCATTATAATTGCCTGTGTCCAAATCTGTGCTTTTATTCTCACCCCTAGAGCAGTGAGAACAGGTTCCTATGCCCCACATTTATATTGAGCAAATGACCTACCAACTTGCTGGTCGTCTATTGTCTTATTAGACTTACCAAGAGTCTAAGGCCGCGTGGGTGGAGATGGAGAGAAGAGATGAGTTTCGAGAAATCTTTGTAAGGCGGAATGAAATTTGAGGAGCAGGTTAGATGTGGGAACACAGAATCTCTGTTAAGTGTTGGGGTTCCAAGAGGGTAAAAAGATAGGGAGCCATGACGAATTCAGTTTGGGACATGCTAGGTTTAAAAAGCATTTGGAGTGTCTCCCGAAAGAAATAGCTAATACATAGTTTAAAATATGAGACAACTTTAAACATTCCAACATCCAAATCATAAGGGTGCCAGAAGAAGAAAAGGAACAGCAAGAAATTGAAAAGTTACTTGAACAAATAATGAAGGAAAACTTCCCCAATCCGGTAAAGGAACTAGACTTGCAACTCCAGGAAGCCCAGAGAGTCCCGAAGAAATTGGATCCAAGAAGAAGCATAACAAAGCACATCATAATTAAGTTACCCAAGATTGAAGATAAGGAGAGAACCCTAAAAGCAGCAAAAGGAAAGGAGACAGTTACCTACAAAGGAGTTCCCGTAAGACTGTCAGCTGATTTCTCCAAAGAAACCTTACAGGCAAGAAGGGGCTGGAAAGAAGTATTCCAAGTCATGAAAGGCAAGGATCTGCATCCAAGCTGACTCTGTCATTTAGAATAAAAAGCTGTCATTTAGAATGAAAGGGCAGATAAAGTGATTCCCAGACAAGACCAAGTTAAAGGAGTTCATCAATACCAAGCCCTTACTATAAAAAAGTGTTAAAGGGACTTATCTAAGGAATAGAAGATCAAAAACTTGATAACAGTAAAATGACAACAAACTTACAACTATCAACAACTGAACCTAAAAAACAAAAACTAAGCAAACAACTAGAACAGGAACAGAATCACAGAAATGGAAACCACATGCAGAGTTATCAATGGAGGGGGGTATGGAGAGTGGAAGAATAGGGGGAAAGGGACAGGGAATAAGAAGCATAAATTGTGGGCACAAAATAGGGGGAGGTTAAGAATGGTATGGGAAATGGAGAAACCAAAGAACTTATATGTATGACCCATGGGCATGAACTAAGAGCAGGGGGAGTGCTGGAGGGTAGAGGGGGTGCAGGGTGGAGGGGGATAAAGGGAAAAATTGGGACAACTGTGATAGCATCATCAATAAAATATACTTAACAGTAATATGGATACAGAGCTTTGGATTGGTCAGAGCCGGTTAATGGTGTTTGAAACTATTACAGTGGATTTTCAGCCAAGAGAAATGCGTAGTAAGCATTCTGAAATGGTGTCATTGACGAGATAGCATGTGGACTAATGTCCCTCAGAAATCATGGAATGGCATAGCAAGCAGGGAGAATTGTTTTCATTCTTTCAGTGATTGGGAATCTTATAATATTCTTAATTGATGTATTTTTCTTTTAATTATTTCATATGTGACTTCTGCACTACATACCATACAATTAGTTGGTATATTCATTCTGAATATCACAGAGATCAGATACCTTTTTCAGTGTTATTCTTCTCTTCCGGGCCAAGTTCCAGATAAAGAGTTTACGTCTTACTGAGTGTTTTTGTCCTTGTCGGCATTTTGCTATTTATATTCCCTTGTGATTTGTTGATTTAGAAACCTCTGCTCTAGAAGTGTTCTGTCTGGCTTCAGTGATTCTCAGGATCAGCTTTGTCTTTCTGTCCCTGTAATGGGGACCTCCGATCATGTTCCTCCTGGATTTACTATCGATGAGGTTCAAGAAGGCCCTCAACTAAATCCAAAATGCTGTGAATCTTTAATGGCTTCCTCAGGTTCTCCTGGAAGGGGTTGGCAACACTGTTTCATTTGGCTGTTTTCCATTCCCTGCCATTTAATTTTTTATATTAATCTTATAATACAAACTCTGAGTATGGGTCCCAAATCAATATTCCTTTCTTCGTTGTCTCCTAGTTAGGCCAAATCTATGACAGGAAGTCATGTGTCTGAGCAGGAAATAAATCTTATCACTCACTTAAACTTGTCTTGCTTTGAATTGTTCAGGCCTAGAGCCTTAGTGCTTCAGAATGGGACTACCAGGAGAGTCATGTTGTTATGATCTACCAGACTGATGGAGCACGTGTGACCATAAACTCAATTCCTGCAGAAATTAGTATGTTTTTTTTTTTTTCCCGTAGCAGTAGCTCTCGACTTTTCTCCACCTAGCACAGCGTAGAAGTACAGTAGAGGCATCAGCACACTGGACAGTGATTCCTCACTGGGATTGGGGAGTTTATCAGAATCTCCAGGGGTACTTATACTCTGAAAAAGTACCCCGGGTGTGATTCTGATTTGCTTCCTTCTCCCCCTCCTCTGACAATCACTGTTTCGTGCAGAAACTTCAGCATACATAGGTGCATCTGTTGGTATATCATCCTTGCATTGTTACGCTGCCTAATCCCAGCTGCCATACTTCCATTTTGTGTGGTCCTTAGTAGTTCCTTGCAATATTGTCATTTCTGGAACTGATGCCTACCTGTCACCAAAGGTGTGACCGCCACTGCAGCAGCCCCATTAATTTGGATTCTTACAGAGCATGGACTTCCCCAGAGCTTCTGGCCGGGTTTCATGGTGTGGTTTATGTGAATGGCAGCATTTTGCTAAGACTGAGACCAGAGTCCAGGATTTATACTAACACCATCCACTGTCTACATCAGTTCAACATTTTATGATGAGAAATTTCAGATCTATACCACAGCTGGAAGAATTTTAGGGTAAACTCCTGTGTATCCACCACATAGGTTCTGCAGTTAACATTAATCACGTATCTACTGAAATGTTTACTCCTCTGTCCATCTTTTCACCGTTTTTAAGCATGTCACGGTAAAGTCTGGGTAAAAGTACAGTACCCCCTGAACACCTCATCATGGATACCATTAATATTTACAGTGTTTTCTTTTGATGGCAAATTGATGTACAGTGAAGTATCCCGATCTCAGTGTTCATTAGCTGACTTTTGACAAATCCATTTCTCTGTATAAGCCAACCCCCTATCAAGATGTGGAAGATTTTAACACCTTCTTTTTTTCTGCCCAGATTATTCCCTCTTGACTTTATGTAGTATCTGAGTTCAAGGTAAGAAAATAGCACCTCAGAGCTCTCAGGACAAATAGGGATCAGTGTTTAATGGTCAGGTTCTCTTCTGCGTTGTCTAAGTGCCTTGTGTTTTAGACTGTGTCTGAATGTTTTCAAACAGGAGTCTGAGGGAGTAACTTACCTTTTTACTTTTGAAGTCATTATGTTTGAAAATGCAGTATTGAGGTATAAATACCTCACATCTAGTTAAGTACTGTAAAGAGCTCTAGCTCAATGAAATGTGAAGAGTTAGCAATAGGAACTAAGTCTAACATAAGAACATAGGAATATAACAGGAACATACGTTAGAAGCAGGAAGGAAGTAAGAGTGACATAGGAAAAGCACTGAAAATATTAATATAGCATGTATCAGTATGTGGTTAATAGATTAAAAGACATATAATGTGTATCTAACATCACAAGATTTCATAATCTATCCCAACAACAGCAGCACACTTTTCATTCAGAAATACCAGCATGTCATCATTGCCTTTAGGAAATACACCTTAAATTCATCTCGCTGGTGCTCTTGAGTGTTTGTCATTTGATTTTTTTCATGCCTTTATGCCTGGTAAATATCTCTCATTTGGCTTAATTTTAGAGTGATATACTATATTTCAGTTTATACCAATGTATTTAAAATATGGCATAGGTTTGAAGTGATTTGCTTGCATTTTCTTAGGAATACATATACGTTTATTATTCCTAATAAATGCACATATATGTATTTCTAATAAAATGGCTCTGGTCCCCTAAGGAGGAGCTGTGACAAAAGTAAATTGCGATAGTCGCGTCATAGAAAGATACAGCAAACATGCCGGCATTTGCATGCAGCTTCTGAAATACTGCATACCGGCTTCGTCGGTGGTGGTAAGTCCATTTCAAGGATGTTGCCCTTAGTCCATTAGTTTGGATAATGAGCCCTATAAAGTACATTTATAACTTGTGGCACTGCAAGGAGATGGATTCTAATTTTCATCCTTTTATCTAGACACATTGAAAGAAGGTCAATGGAGGGTTCGGTATGATTCATTGTCCCAACACATATCAGATGACAGAGGCCTGATAATGTCCATGCAGAAGTGTTTTCCTTATTTGGAAACAGCACTTGAAAGAAATCTTTCTATGATCCTCCTTTGAAGTAAAGTGGAAACAGATATTAAAAGAAGCTCCAGGCCTGTG
>PVKM010003687.1:0-56131 GCA_004027735.1 Carollia perspicillata | reverse complement strand
ATTATGTTTCCAAATAAGTTTTCAATTTCTTGCTCTTCCTCTTCTCCTTCTGGCACCCCTATGACTTGAGTGTTGGAACGTTTAAAGTTGTCCCGTTAGTTTCTAAACCTCTTCTAATTTTTTTAAATTCTTGTTTCTTCATTCTGTTCTGCTCGAATGTTTACTTTTTCCTTCTGGTCCAAACCATTGATTTGAGTCCCAGTTTCCCTCCTTCACTGTTTTTTCCCTGTATATTTTTCTTTATTTCACTTTGCATAGTCTTCACTTTTTCCTCTATTTTTTGACCATATTCAACCATTTCTGTGAGTATCCTGATTATCAGTGTTTTAAGCTGTGCACCTGATAGGTTGGCTGTCTCTTCATCGCTTAGTTCTATTTTTGGAGTTTTGATCTGTTTCATTTGGCCCATATTTCTTTGTCTTGGCCCACCTGTCACGTTGTAAGGGGCAGAGTCTTAGGTATTAGGGGCAGAGTCTTAGTCATCAGGGTGGGGTAACCTATGTCTCTGTGTTGTGGCCCTCTGTGTGGGGGAGGGGTCAGAGAGAGAACAATGCAGATTTCTCAGTTCTCCCAATACCCAGGAGCAAATTGGGCCCTCCTGGTGCTGATTCCCAGTTGGGTGGCCTTCTGTATGTTCTAGGACCCCGTGGGTCTCTCCAGTGAGCTCTCCTGTGAGGCTGGGAGTTTCTTCCTCTGCTGCAACCCCCACAGATTTTTACAGCCAGAGGTTTTTAGGCTTTCTTTCCCAGCACTGGAACACTGCGTTGCATGAGTCTGTTTCGTTCCCCATTGTTCCTTTCAGTTTATCTGAAAGCAAGTGTGGGACCACCTGGTCTGCTCCTTGCCACGGGTCCTCTCTGCCCCAGCTGCCCATCTCTGCCCCTCCTACCAATCTGAATGAAGGCTTCTTCCTTAACTTTTGGATGTTGGACTTCCATTCAGTTCAGTTTTTTGTCAGTTTTGGTGGTTTTTGTTTTTATATTTATTGTTGTCCTCCTTTTGTTTGTACGAGGAGGCAGAGTGTATCTACCAAACCTCCATCTTGACCGGAATTCCTGGTTGTAGCTTTTCGGGTGTAGGTTTTTTCCTCCCTGAAGCAACTGTTAGCCATGGGTTGGGGTTTTTTTTTTTTTTTTTTGTATTTCATTTCCCCAATCATTTTAATACCCCAGATAAATAATACTTCTCAGGAATAATTTGATTGACTTGTTTAGTGGGGTTTTTTTAATTGCCAGGTAAAACTGCTAGCCAAGAAAGCATGAGGGCTATTTGGAGAAATCAGACTTTGAAGTTAATAATCTACACAGTATGTATAGGTTTTCCAAATGGTTATTCAGGTAGTATGGTATGAATAATCTGTACCTGTAGGTGATTTTGCATTTGGAAGAAAATTCTGGAAGTAGCTTAGAGTGTTATTTAGTACTTCTCATACTCTGTAGTTCTTTAAACAGATTGATTTCTCAATAATGAACTTACGTATTTAAAGTTTGGATTCAGGACACTAGAATGTGATTTTGGCACTACATGCTTAAAGAAACTTCAAAGTTTTCTGTTTTGTTTGCTTTTCTTTTAAAACTAGGGACACACTTATATACATGGCGAAAACTGGTAGTTTTCCTCACATTCTGCTATCTGAACCTTTTAAATAAGGGCATTTACAGTCTTCATACAGTTCTTTTAGTGTCATTATCCCTAAAAGGTGAAAAACTATGGTTGTAAGATGTGAAGCTAATTAAAATATGTAATACATTAAAACATTTTAATTTTAAAGTAGCTACTTTAATTTTAAAGTAGATACTTTTGGGGGGAGGATAGTAGTAGGGAGTATTTAAACAGAACATCTTTTAAAACAACTGTCTCCCTTATAATGTTTAAAATGTGATTTAAATATACTAGGTTTTGCCCTTACTACTCTTCTTGTTACCTCCTTGGTCTGGAACAGTTAGTTGTTTTCAAACTTTAGTGTGCGTAAGAGTCAACTGAGGAATTGGTTGAGTTTTGATTCTCATCTGTACTCCCCAGTGGTTCTGATCAGTAGATCTCGCCTGGGGATGTGGAGGCCAGATGGTTTGGATACTGTGAGCCACAGACCGGACATTGATTTGGAAGCTTCACAATGTTCCTTTCTAACTAACCTCCTTTCTTAGCACTCCCCAACACAGGCCATCTGGCCTGTTCCCAGCCTGCTGCCCCACACCCCATGTTCTTGAATGGCCTCAGTGCCTATGCTCTCTCTATTCATTCCCCCCAAGATAGAAATGAATCTCCTGCTTCCCTAGGGGCTCAGCTCATGAAGTGGGCTTCCTGACAGGGTGCCTTCCTCCTAACTCTTCTGTATATGTGGTAGTTTTTTTTTTTTTAACTGCCAGTATTAGGAGCTACTACTAGAAATATGAATTTCTTGAATTTCTAACTAACTGGCCCAATATTCTCTTATAACTACTGGTTGGGTGAAGTTAATTAGCAGCATTTGTTACTTTATACAATAGTTTCCAAATCTCACCCCTTCCTGTTACTCCTTAATTCTGGACAAGGATTATTTGTTATTTATTTTCTGCTGCTACCCCTTATTTTCATTGAGCTGGTTTTACTCATAAACTTCCCCTATTTGGCTCTTGTGGTGTATAGAGTATGTAATTCTTGATTTATGGTCCATATTGCTCATTGAACCATTCCCATATATTGGCCTGCCTTACTAATATATCTCCCAGGGCTCCCACGTACAGCCTCACAGGTTCATATATCACATAACATTAAGTCCTGGCCCTCTGCCTTTTGATGTAAAAAATAGCCCTTTCTCTCAATAAGATTTTGAAGTGCCTTGAAAGTAGGAATAATTTAGGTTTTTGTTTCCCCGTGGCACCCAGTAACTATTTATATTCAACTTATTAATTCTGGTGCTTTTATCAGTTTCATGTAATAAAAAACCATGGTGGTACTATTTTAATTTTTATTTAGAAAAGAACTGTACTAACAGAAATGGTTTAATATTAGCCAGAGTCTTACATTTGATGAATGTTCTCATTTTATTTTTAGAGTTCTTTTTCCACCCGTGCTTCATTTACATTATAGTTTAATAAGTTTGTGACAAGTAATGTTTTAGCAGCTATTAAAATACTATTGATTGAATGTTGCCTTATGGAATATACAGTTGCTAAAGAAGATTTTGATGTAGGGATTTCAATGAGAAATCCTAAGCTCAATTTTTTTGAGTCTTGCCAAAAAGAAAAAGACAGGTACAAATTGTTCATATGTTAATAACTGAATGTATTTTTGGTCTTTTTTTAAAAAAGAGAAAAGGGGAACATTCTTAAAGTCACAAGTCATGCGTGTATGATTGTAGAAAATACAGGTGAATATGACAGAAGGAAGTAAAAAAGCTTACTCTCAGCTCTAGAGTTGATCACCATTTCAAACATTCTGGTGTGAATTCTTCAAGCTCCCCACCCCCCATCAGGTGGTGTGGTGGCGGCGGCAGAGATTGTATTTGTTTTGGCTCATGGTCTTGAAAATAATTCTGAATTTATTTGTAAGTAAAAATATATTGGAGGAGCTAATTCTATCTCACTTCAGTATTGTTAGCTAATTGACTAGAATTTTAACAGGTCGTCACTATGAAAAAAGTATATTAATTGGCCTTTTTGTCAGGTCAGATTGAGTGATTGCTTACTTAATTAGTAATACATCTCCTAGTCAGATCAGTGTTTGTTGAACCACAACACTGAAATGTAAATAATATAAAACAGTGTGTGACGAGAATGTTAGGTAGTAGTGTGTGGTTTTGCCTCAAAAATATATGTCTCCATTTTTGGAAACATAAGTTATTTTGTTAATATTTTTGCTTATAGTTTGGGAAAGGAGAGTTTTCAGTTTCCTCTGAATGATGATTTATGATACGTTTACATTTCTTCAGTTCTCTTATCTTTACAGTCTTCCAGGCAGGAAGAATCCAGATCACTGCTGGCTAGTGCCAGTATAGAGACTCCTTGTGTTCATGGAAGGAGTGTGGTGTAGTGGAAGGTCTCTTGGAGATTTGTTGCTTTCTTTCTTTCATTTTTAAAAAATATATTTTATTGGTTATGCTATTACAGTTGTCCCAGTTTTCCTCCCCTCTGCCTGGTATCCCCCTTCACTCCAGCAACACTCCCACTTAATTCAAGTCTATGGGTCATGCATGTAAATTCCCTGGCTTTTCCATGTCCTATACTATTCTTAACATGCCTGTCTTATTTTTGTACCTACCAATTATGCTTCTTAATTCCTGTACCTTTTCCCCCATTCTCCGCCTTCCCCATCCCAGCTGATAACCCTCCAAAATGATCTCCATATCCATGATTCTGTTCCTGTTCTGGTAGTTTGCTTAGTTTGTTTTTTTAGACTCAGTTATTGATAGTTGTGAATTTGTTGCCATTTTATTTAATTAACTTTTTAAAAGTTTTATTTATTTATTTTTAGAGAGAGAGGAAGGGAGGGAGAAAGAGAGGGAGAGAAACATCAGTGTGTGGCTGTCTCTCACGTGGCCCTAGCCTGCAACCTAGGCATGTGCCCTGACTGGGAATCAAACCAGCGACCCTTCGGTTTGCAGCCTGTGCTCAATCCACTGAGCTACACCAGCCAGGGCTGTTGCCATTTTAATGTTCATAGTTTTGATATTCTTTTTCTTAGTTAAGTCCCTTTAACCTTTCATATAACAAGGGCTTGGTGATGATGAACCCTTTATCTTGACCTTATAGAAGAAGCACTTTATCTGCCCTTCCATTCTAAAGGATAGTTTTGCTGGATAGAGCAATCTAGGTTGTCAGTTGTTGCTTTTCACCACTTTGAATACTTCTTGCCAGCCCCTTCTGGCCTGTAAAGTTTCTTCAGAGAAATCAGCTCATAGTCTTATGGGAACTCTTTTGTAGGTAACTATTGGCTTTTCTCTTGCTGCTTTTAAGATTCTCTCTTTATCTTTAACCTTTGGCATGTTAGTTATGATGTGTCTTGGTGTGGTCCTGTTTTGGTCCAATTTGTTTGGGACTCCCTGTGCTTCCTGGACTTGTATGTCTGTTTCCTTCGTCAAATTAGGGAAATTTTCTTTCATTATTTGTTCAAATAAGTTTTCAATTTCTCATTCTTCCTCTTCTCCTCCTGGCATCCCTATGATTCTGATGTCAGTATGTTTGAAGATGTCCCAGAGGCTTCTTATACTATCCTTCAGTTGCCATGAGGACCAAAGAACCATGCCAGAATGAAAACACTTCTAAAATAACCAAATACTATTTATAGGAAGGATAAATGTTACCATGTTAAGATTTTATAAAATTATCAGAAGGTACCTGAAAGCTCATGGTATGTAGTTAATAGTAATAATAATAAATAGCTAATTCTTAGTGAGCACGTGAATGCGGTACCATCTCTTTTGCCGCTGTATCTTCTCCATGCCACACCGTGTCTCCTCCCCTCTCTGCAAATCCATCCCTCCTACCTGTCTGGATGAAAGTGGCTTCTTTACGTCCTTGGTTGTCAGACTTCCATATAGTTTGATTTTCTGACAGTTATGGGTGATACTTGTTTTGAGGTTTAAAGAGAGAAAGTGAGTCTACCTACACCTCTGTCTTTGATTTGTTGCTTTCTACCTGTGTGTGACCCTTGGGGAGACCTTAACCTGTCTGAGTCAGTTAGCTCATCTATAAAATGGGATTAAACCTAAACACGAAGGATTAATTTGATGGATAAAGGAGATAACTGCTTTCTCAATTCTCCAGTCCCATTCTGTTTCATTCCCCACTTCCTGTGCACACCTTACCATGAACATGCCTCCTTTGTGATGTCTAAGAGGCATGAATCATCTTTATCTTTCTCAACTTCCTGTCCGGTTTCTCATCTTATGTGCATCCATCTATGTTTTTTCTCTTATTTCAGTGCAGATGGTGTTCTTCCTCCTGTTCAGTAGTCATTTTCTGTCTGTAATCTGAACTTATCTCTGCTGTTTCTAGAGTTTCTACTACATTGGTCATCCTGCTATTAGCGTGGCTTTGTTCTTCCTCCTCCGTTTCTTCTTGGTGAACTCTTCCTGGTCTGACAAGGGTGTAGCTCAGATGTCACTTGCACAAAGCCTGTGAGTTCCCTGGCCTCAGGGAGGTGCCTCTCCTCTGTACTCTCTCAGCATCCCCGGCACTCTGATAACTCCCTTCTCAAAAGGGCATTTGGGGTTTATTTGCCTGGTTTCCCCACTTTAGGGTAAACTCTTTGAGGGCCACAACTGTATCTTGTTTGCCTTGTGTGACTTGGGCCTCTGTGAGTGAGTCAGACAAGTGGGATGGGTGGTGAATGAATAGCTCTTTAAAAAAAAAAAAAATGGCTTTTAGGAGCAGTATCTAAAGTAGGTTAAGATCAGGGCTCCGGAGCCAAACTGCTTAAGTTCATACTACAATTCAGCCACTTCTACTAAAGTAGCGTGCCCTTTGTGAGTGACTCAGTTGCAGCTTTTCTCGAATAAGGCTACCAGTAGTAGTGTTTATTTTATAAGGTTGTTGTGAGAATTAAATGCTACAAACATTGTGAAGAATTAGCTACTTACTATTATTACTATTAACTATATTTCATGAGCTTTCAGGTACCTTCTGATAATTTTCTGATAATAATTGCTAATTTTAACTTTATAAAATCTCAACATAATAACATTTATCTTTCCTGTAAACGGCCATTGATTATTTTAGAATTGTTCATTATGTCATGGTTCAGTGGTCCTCATGGCAACTGAAGGAGTGAGGCAGGTCAGTATTATCACCCTCATGTAAGGGGAGTTTTGTGTGATTGGAGGCAGGGCCAGCACTTCCTGCCTCTAAATCCAGTACTAAATGCGCTCTACTTTATGCTGCATTGATGGTTCCATTAAAAGAAAAAAAAAAAGAAAATGTAAGAAATAATTTTAGACTCAAGGTTGTAATAGTAGTCATAGAATTCAAACTGCTTTCCCTACTATTAGCAATTTATGAAACCATCATCTTCATCTTTTTTTGCTATTGAGTGTGGTTCAGTTTTGAATATATCTCACCACTATCTTTTTTTTAACATTTTATTGTGATATTCTTCACTTACCATGCAGTTAATCTATTTAGAATGTAAAACTCATTAGTTTTTAATATATTCACAGGTTTGTATAACCATAACCAGTCTAATTTTAGATCTTTTTTATTACCTCAAAAAGAAACCCCATACCCACTGATACTCACTCCCATTCCTCTTTCTATCCCTTGCCCCTGCCACAGGCAGCCGCTAGTCTACTTTGTTGTCTCTCTGGATTTGCCTGTTCTGGACATTCCAGTAGAGTTTTCAGTGTCTTTGTATCTTGTTAGTATGTTCTATGCAGCCTCTGGAACTACTCTGCCTGGGGTTAGACCCTGGCTCTCCCCTTGCACGAGTGTGACCAGGCACTTACTTGCCCTTTAATTTGTTTCTGCCTTGGTTTCCTAGTTTGTAATGGCAGAGGATAATAATATTATCTGCATATGGGTTTGTGAGAATTAAGTAAGTTGAATGTGGAAAACTCTTTAAACTGTATTTGTGTAAGCACTCTATAGAGTTAGCTTTGTTATTATGCTAGAATATGTTGTATTTCTAATGGATTTATTTTGTAGTTTTCCATATTGGTTTTTATTATTTCTGTGTTGTCGACAGCTAACCTATTAAGCATATACAAATTAGTCAAGTCAGTTTGAATATTGTGTCCTTAATCCTGAGTTTAGAATTTAGTCATTGTGTAAGACTTGACTGTCATAAGACTTAGTTGGTGAAAAAGGCAGGATTTGGCAGTGCAATTATGCATGTTCATTTAGCAAGTTGGTGTATTTACTTGAATGAAAGATAATGCACCCATCTTATTTAAAGTAAAAGTAAATCTAGGACATTGGTTTCTGAATATCAAGTTTTTCGGTTCTTGAAAGTTGCATTTGAAATTAATTTTTAAAAATGTTTATTTCTCACAGACTTCTAAGATTAAAGAGGAGATATGTCCCTGTAAGAAAAATTCACAGTGCTCAAAACATGTGCACCACTGCCACCTTCACAGATGGGAAAATTCTGAGAATCAATTTAAATGATCTACAGGATAGTAAAATGAAGCGTGAGAAATGTCTGTTTGAAATAGTTAGCATTGTTAAAATAATTTACAACACAAATGTGAATCAAATCTAGATTAGGACATATGAGAGAGATTGTGAAATACCAGATATGACACTGGATATGCTGAGCTAGGAACCAGAAGTTCCAGGACTAGGACTTGCTATCAGTCAGTGGAATGACCTGGAGAATGCTACGTATGTCCTTTGGGCTGCAGTTTCCTCATCTGTAAAATTACACAGTGGGACCAGAACAGATGGTCTCTAGGGCTTACCCAGAACGATAAATTATTCGGTTTCTTTCTCATAACAACAAACAAGATATTACCCAACATTAATCAGTTCTTTTTGCATTAGTAAGGGAAGGATATGGAAGAGAAATCTCTGTATTTGTGGTTTTATTGATCTTTTTCCCATTCTTATTATCATTACTGTGCTACCCCTTCTAGTTTCACATTGAAGCGGCTATCTTATGATTTGTATTTTATTTTTCCATTTCTGCCATGTGTATTCATCTCTTTTGCAGGTGGCTCTGACATGTAATACCTTCAAAATTGTATCAAGGTTTTAGTTACAGATGCTTCAGCTGAGCCATGGAGCTCAGCTAAATGCAGCCTTCCCTCTGTGGTTGGTGATGGAAATGGAGCTGATGTGTTCTATGCTTTGGTGTGCCCTGAGCCCTTTTTTTTGAGTAGTTGCATTTATTAAAAGTTGCCTGTGAAGTGAATTCTTATATATAAATGATTTTTGAGACTCATTTTGATTTTAAATTTGGAATTGTAGTTTTATAGGGGAAAAACATATTAGTACTTGACACAATAAACTTTCATTTAAGATTCCAAATATTTACTTTAAAGAGCCATTCTGTTTGTAACCAGGCAGTTTTATATTTCATCTTCTCTGCCAGTGGCTCCCAAATGTGGGCTCCGAAAGCTGGAGAGGTATGTGAAGTTATTGTAAGAGTTTTAGTCATCTACATGAACCTTTAAACTGCAGACTAAGTAAATAATAGGTTTTGGGCATAAATCTAGTAGTGTTTTTCAAATATATATAAGTGCTTCTGATTAATAAAGCACAGGTTTATTTAAAATTATGTGCTAAAATCATAAAATACTTTTTCATTTATTTTTTAATGTCGATGATTGAGTTACTAGCATACTAGGATCCAAAAGTACTTTAAAACCTCCCAAATGCATGTATATACATAAAACTTGGAAAACATTCTTTAAAACGATGTCAAGAAGTTAGTGGAACTTTCGCCGGATCTACCTGATACTTATTTATATATTTGTTTAGAAGCATGTCTTTATTAAGTAGTTTCTATTTTCAGTAAAACTGAAGGAATTTAAACAATTTTTGCCTTTTTTAAAATACAAACCATGTTGTTTCTTTCTTTAATGGATGTAGGGTGTTGGGTCTCAAGACAGCATGAGAAACATTTAAAAAAATACCTCAATACTTGGTTGATCTTAACTTAAAAAAAGCTACCTCATTTACAAGGAAAAGATATTAACCTCATTTTCTGATGATTATTTTTGTTGACTGAATTGGCATTATGTTTAAAACACAACATAAATTACAGAAAATGCGTTTAGTATTGCCAAAAATTCATCAGATTACATTTTCTCAGTGAATAAGAAAATGAGATTTATTGATATTTGGGCTTTTTAAAAAAGATTTTATTTATTTATTTTTAGAGAGGGGGAGGAGGGAGAAAGAGAGGGAGAGAAACATCAATGTGTGATTGTTGCTGGCAAGCCCCCCACTGGGGACCTGATCTGGCAGCCCAGGCCTGTGCCCTGCCTGGGAATCGAACCAGTGACCCTTCTTGGTTGGCAGGCCGGTACTCAGTCTACAGAGCCACACCAGCCAGGGTAAGTTTTACTGATATTTGTGACAAAATAGGATTGAACAATGGGAGGCGACACTAACACGAGTGCTCCTATGAAAGGAACCGTGTTCTGCCATAGCTTACAGTGATCTCTGACCTACCCTTTCCAGTTTCTGGTAAACGTGGAGCAAGTTCATACGTTTATACCCAGTTACTTACCCTGCATACCGTTAGTTACCTTTGGAGGGGAGGAGAGGTGTGGTTTACCCGGAGACGGTGCTTGTCCAGAAAAAGGATTGTATGCACACCCCGACTCCTTCCTTCCCGGGGGCGGGGCGGCCGTGCCCTCACAAGAGAAGTCAGGAAACCGGGGTGCCTGGGAGCCACAGCTGCTAGCCATTTAAACCCTCGCGCCCACGTCGGCCGCTGGGGTAGCAACAGCCCCTTTCATGCCTCGACCCCATTGTCACGTACCGACCCCTCAGGCAGCCCTTTCGGCCTCACTTAGCGTGCACCGCGGCACCGTCAGCTCCGCGGCCCCCAGAGGGCTCAGCGCCGGCCCGGAGCGCCTTTGTGCAGCACCCCACCGACCTGCCCCCGTTCGTGGGGCCCCGCGCCCACCACCTTACCGAAGCTACGGTGGCCTCTTCACCCAGCAAGGGGTCTGCCGGACGCCGAATTGAGTCTGGAGTCTGAAGGCGACCGCGTTTGGTCGGTCGGAATCTGCGGGCTCGTCTCCGTGGGAGGAAACAAATTCGTGCGATTCAGAAGACTTTCCGGGATGATGTAATGACTCCTACGCAAATGAATACGTGGCGTAAATACTTCCGAGATCATCAAGAATCCGTTGAAAGTGATCCCCGTTGTGGAAGGTCTGCAACAAGATGAACACCAGAGAATGTTGAAGGTGTCGGGGCTGCAATGGACGAAGATGCACAACTGACAGAGAACTGGAAGCTGGATCTGGGGATTCCAAAAACTGCTGTATTGGCGATTTTGATGCCGGATCTTGGCGTGAAACGTGTTGTGGCAAAATTCGGGTGGCTTCTGCTGCCAGAGCAGTAGGAATATTATGCGGCAGTTGCTAATTTGATTCAGACTGCTACCAATGAACCAGATTTCCTCAAGAAAGTCATTATAACTTTGAAGGGGACTGAGGTGTCATTGCCTTGTGTACAGTGTTTCTTATATCTTGAATCTTCAATAAATTTGTTTTTCATTTAAAAAAAAAAGAAAAGGGTTGTGGCCTTGAGGTGTGGGACCAAGTTTTATGAAATTCCATGGAGACAGTCTCCACATCCAGGGTTCCAACTGAATAAACACTAAAAACCTTCAAGATTATTTTGTCATACTGTTCTTTCAAAAGAAAGGAAATACTGTCACATTCAAAACATTTATGCAGCTTTATATAAAACATTTAGAAAGGGTATATCATATGAGGACTGTATATTTGTGATAACTGCCTGAGTAAAATTAAAAGGTCACAGAAAAGCGGGGAACGGGGAAACTTAAGCAGGAAGAAATAGATACAGTTTATTTTTTAGCAATTTAGAATGTTCCATTTAAAAGTAGTTAAACTGTCTAGAGCTGGGGCACAGGGAGGGCTGCTAGGGTGGTTTAAAGGCCATAGCTATTATGGTGAGAGCCTGACATTTTGTTTTCAAGTGTGTCTGCATGTTTATTTTAGAACCAGAAAAATTTCTTGGAAAACTGCCTTTTTTTTACTGTTCACCCAGATAAATTAGTTTGCTAGTCCAAATCTACAATTGAGATTTTAGTTTTTATTAATGATCACATCTGTCGGTCTTTCAGACATTTGACTTCTTTGGTTATTCATTCAGGATTTAAGTAGGAAAGGAAAATTAGAATTATTTAAATTTGCATATGATCAGGTTCTGCTAAATTAAACAAGAAACATTGGGTAAACACGCTACTAAATTAAACTACTTCTCTGTACATATCTTAGCTGTTAACTGGTTATGGCTCGAGGGCAGTTGGGTAAGGTTTTACGTCTATGGAGTTGGTCTGGCAAATGGAATTAAGCCTTATGTAACTTGCTTGAAAGCTCAGCATTGTCGGCGTAGTGGTGGATAGGTGGTGAACGTGAATGCATTCCAATGTATGATACATAATTATGTACAAAGCTTGATTTACACAAAAAGTAACATTTATAAAAGAGAGTTTTTATGTCTTAAATTAGAAAAATGAAGATAGCCCAAGCCTAATTTTAAGTCTGTATCTCGAAAATTATTGTTAATGGCTTAAAAAAAGTACTTGTTGAAGAAATGAAAATAAATTGATGTATATTCTTTTAGACTTTTTCCTTTGTGTCTACTTATGTATATATGTATGTTTATTTTTATGAAAATGGGGCCCTACTCTCTCTCTCTCTTAACATATGATATGTATTTGTACACTTATTTTCTACTTAAAGTTTGTCACGTTGTTGCATTTTTTAAAATGGCTGACAGGCTTCCAAGATGTGAATATACAGTCATTTATTTAAAACTGTATCCTTATTGCTACTGTTTCTGGTATTTCCAATTCGCTGCTGTTGTAAACAGTGCTGTGGGAACTGCTTGCTACATCTCTCTCCTTACGCATATGTAGATGAGTGAATCTATAGGATACACTCCTAGAAGTGGAATTTTGAGTAAAAAATGAAAGTTTAGTTATATGCTGCCAAATTGCTTTACAAGTAGCAATTTGCATTCCTAGCAAGAGTATCTCAGAATACCTGTTTTTCCACAGTCCCTGAATATTCTTGGGCCTGTTAATTTTTACTAATTGTATGGTTCAGAAAGTAGTATCTTGGTTTCATTTTGAAACTATATTTTAAAAAAATAACAAAATAATCTGAGTTTAGAAGTTGGAACATCACGACTTCTGAACAGTTGACCGTCTTTATTGGTTAATCTGTTAAAGAAGAATGTTTGCAAATTACATTAATCACTGAGACTGGAAGCCTCACTTCCATGGCAGTTGAAGGACCCTGTGTCATATGAACCTTGGTGAGTTCATATCCTTGGAGTACTTTATTATTTCATTACCCTTCATGTTTGGTAGTGTCAGAGACTGTCAGAAATACTTCTTACCATGTGTGCTAGGCCAACCACTTGAGCACAACTTGCCATGCTGGGTGTAGAGTAAACCACCTTTGATTTGGGCTGTTTTAGCTACTTTTTTCAGGTACTTGTGCTCCATGTCAGTGATTTTCAACTTTTTTTTTTTGGTCCTCCAAGAGACATTTGGCAATGTCTGGAGACCTTTTTGGTTGTTACAACTCAGGTTGGGGAGATTTGGGAAGAGGTTAGTCCTGGCATCTAGTGGGAAGAGAGGCCATGGGGGCTGCCGAGTACCCTATCAGTACAGTTCTCGGATCCTTGTTCACGGTAAAGAATTACTTGACCCAAAATACTAGTGGTGCTGAGGCCGAGAAATCTAGCTCTGCATGAAGCAAGGGTGTTCAGCCGTACAACTGTCTTAGTTCCTTTAATTAAACCAATTCTGCCCCATTTTTTGCAGCTGCCTGCCAGATCTTTCTTGATCAGGTAACTGTGGCTACCCTTGGCTTCCTTCGGGGACTTAGAACTTTTAGTTTTTTTCATGATTTGCTCAGAGATAGAGACAGAGTTAGGTAGAGGTTGGCAGAGTAAAGCCCGATATAAATACTCAATTTTTGGTTCCTGGTAGGGATTCTGATCATGTTTGCCTTTGAGGAATTGGCTATCATTATTTTATTATCTTTCCACTCAAAACAGAGAAGTAAAACTAACACCCAGCCAAACAAGAACAAAAATCCCAACACACACAAACAAGAACCTGGTGAACAAGGTGAACGTAGGATAATTATTCTCATTTCACATTTCAAGTTAATACTTGACCTGGTCTAGCATAAAGAGAACTAACTGGTATGACTGTCCTGAGTGCATTTCCAGTGAAGAGTCTGGGAGAGTCCAAAAGAATGTTTTGAATCATCAGATCCTCTTAAAATGCCAGATTCTTTCCATTGAGTTAATTTAAACCCGTTGTGACCCTTTAAACATCTTCACAAGAGGCCTCAGAGCCATAACAACACAGAATGCTGCTTGTTTAGTGGAAGTCTTTCTAAAGGGCACCTTTATATTTGGCCACATTTCTTGTATTAACCCTCTTGTATGAGAAAAACTGATAGGGATTTTGGGTCTTTAACAGGAAATTATAGCTGTGTGGGGCAGGAAGTTTCATGAAATAAGTTTCTTTTTGAATAAAAAGAAAGTTCTCCGATTGGAAAATAAAGTATATTTTTCTTCTTTCTTCCCCTTTTTTTTAGGTTTAGGCTAAGCGCATGACGTGTACATCAAGGTGTAAAAATTCAGTCTGCTGTTTACTTAAGATATGCCTGTAATTCTTGATCAGAGGTAGTAAGATATAAGTCAGGTTATTGAATAACAGAGATGACTGAGTTTCTTTTATGACCACGGGGTAGAAAGGTTCTGGTTATTCCAAGTCCAGGGGAATGGGAAGCATTCCCCTTTGTTTTTCATTGTTTTTGTCCTCTTTGTTTTTTCCTTTGTCCTCATTTGTGCTCCCCAGTAATAATGATGCAAACCACAATGCAAACCACAAATGTAATTTTGAATATTCTAGTAGCCTGATTGAAAAAATAAAAAGAAACAGATGAACTTAATTTTAGTGTTTTCCTTTAACTCAGTATATCTAAAATATCATTTTAATATGGAACAGAAATGAATTCTTTTACATTTTTTTTACAAAGTCTCTGGATTTTCATGTGTATTGTATATCTATAGCACATCTCACTTAGGACTAGTCATATTTCAAATGCTCAGGAGCCACATATGGGGGACTGGCTACCACATTGGTCAGTTTGTACACCACAGCCTTTTTTTCTCCAGCTTTATTGAGGTTTGGTTGACAAATTATATATATCTAAAGTGTACATTGTGATGTTTTGAGATATGCATGCATTGTAGAATTACCATAATCAAGCTAATTTGTCTATCACTTCATAATTAACTTTTTTTTTTGTAATAAGAATACTTGAGATCTACTCAGCAAAATCCAGTATACATTATTTTTAACTATAATCACCACACTATAAATTAGAGCTCTATACTTATCCATTTTGTAGCTGAATATTTGTCTTGTTTGACCAGCTCCTTTTCCCCCTCTCCTGGACGGCACTTAATTGGTCTGTTTCAGTTCTATAAGAATTTTACTACCCATTAATTTAAGGACATTCAGACAAAGGTATTCATATATGAACATATAATTTAAGAAAAAAAGATTTTGTAATGAGTAGCTCTTAAGGCTCAAAATATGTCATGTTTCAGTGTTGTAGGTTGTGAGTGTGCAGATACCAATTTTCCACTGTTCTTTAAAGCTGGCAGATAGCTGAGAAAAGCGTCATTCAAAGGAGGGGGCGACTTTTACTTGAATTAAATTTTAGCATACTCTGATGGAAACATTCTGAACCTCAGGAAGTTTGTGGATAAGTATAATGAAAAACTTTGGTATTGGTGAGTAACATTGAATGTGGTGCTATATAAATCCGTGAAGAAGAAAATGGGCTTACCTTCATTAAGAGTTTACAGATTGAAGATTGGTCTACGTTGGATTTCAATTTAAACTTAAATGAAACTGAGTTTTGAGACAAATACAGTTTTTTTAATTTAATCTTTATTGTGTTTTTTTCCATGACCGTTTAGTCCGCTTACACTCCCTACCACACAGCACTAGCTGCCATCGTGCTCTCCATCTGTGGGTCTGCCCCCACTTTCCTTGTTAGTTCAGTTTATTCATCAGATTCCACATATGAGTGAGATCAGACAGTCTTTGTCTTTCTCTGACTGGCTTATTTCACTTAGCATAATGTTGTCTACGTCCATCCATACTGTCACGAAGGGTAAAATTTTCTGTTTTTATGGCTGAGTAGTATTCCATTTTGTAAGTGTCCCATAGGTGTTTTATCTACTGATGAACACTTGGGCTGCTTCCATATCTTGGATGTTTGTAAATAACACTGCAGTGAACATAGGGTGCTTATGTTCTTTTGAATTAGTGTTTTGGATTCCTTCTGATATATTCCCAGAAGTAGAAATAAAAGCTGGGTCAAAAGGAGGATTGGTTTTTGATTTTTTGAGCTATCTCCATGCTGCTGTCCACAGTGGCTGCCATAGTCTGCATTCCCACCAGCAGTGCGTGAGGATTCCTCTTCACATCCTCACTAGCGCTTGTTGTTCGTTGATTTATTGATGATGGCCATTCTGACAGGTGTGAGATATCTCATTGTGGTTTTAATTTGCATTTCTTTGATGATTAGTGACATTGAGCATCTTTTCATAAGTCCATTGGCTATCTGTATGTCTTCTTTGGGGAAATGTCTATTCAGGTCCTTTGCCCATTTTTTAATTGGGTTGTTTGTTTTTGGTTTTTACTTTTGTATGTACTGTGTAGATTTTGGATTTTAACCCCTTATCAGATGTATTGGTGAATATGTTCTCCCATTCTGCGGGTTGTCTTTTTGTTGATGTTTTCCTTTGCTGTGCAAAAAATTCTAGTTTGCTATAGTCCCACTTGTTTTTTTTTTTTTTTTTCTTTTGTTTCCCTTGCCTGGGGAGATCTATTTGATAAAATATTGTTGTGTTATCTGAGATTTTGCTGTCTATGTTTTCTTGTAGGACTTTTATGGTTTGGGGTCTAACATGTAATTCTTTGATCCATTTTTGAATTTATTCTTGTGGTTAGGGGACAAATATAATTTGTATTGTGAGGATCTGTGAGAGGCAGTGACACATTAAACGTTAATCAGAAATATTTTATACTCATTTTCCACTTTCCAAATATTCTGTAAAAATACTCTCTAAAAATTTTAAAGAAAAAAACTTAAAGTATAAAAATATGTACAAAGCCAAAACCCAAAACCACCAGTAGTTCACAAAAGTGAAGCAGTTTAGAGACCTGAATTCTAATCCTGGCTCTGTCATTAATCATCTGTGTATGAGGGGCAAGTTAGTTAATGTCTCTGGGTCTTCATTTGTTCATCTGTAAAAGCAGAAGTTGGAGTTAATTAGGTTCCTTAGGTCTTTTTGATCATACAGTAATATAATTCCATGATAACTTTCAGGTAGAACTTTGGGAAGTTTTTAAGAGGAATTTATATATGTGAGGTCTGTCCAGAAAGTATCCAGCCGTGAATATGAATACTAGAAACATTTATTGAAGAAGATACAAGATACAAGAAACATTGTACACAGGACAGTGATGCCTCAGTCTTCTTCAAAGTAGGTGCCTTGGGACCTCACACAGTTCTCCCAGTCACCATCTGCTGCCCTGTTGTATATTGCTGGATCTCATCAAAGGTCTGAAATCTCTTCCCTTTCATAGGTGATTATAATTTTGGAAAAAGCCAGAAGTTGCAGGGCACCAAATCTGGGCTGCGGGGTGGGGGAGGGGCTGAGTCACCTGGGTGATTTGATGTTTCTCCAAAAAACTCTGCATGAGACATGATGCATGAGCTGGCATGTTGTCGTGATGAAGCTGCCAGTCACCAGTTGCCCATAGCTGTGGCCTTCTGAATCATCGCAGTTGTTTCAGCAAAGGAATGCTCAAGCTTAATGCAAAATTTGATGCAAATTCATTGCTTTACTTGCTCAGTCATTTTGAATGTGACAGCCATATAGTACACATGCTCACTCAATAACACCTTCCGCCTCTACAGACTGGTACAGTGAGGTTTGTGCATGTGCACTGCAGTCTACTCTCCTTGGCTGCCAGATTACATCGATGTCCTGTGAGCTATTCTTGTTACAGTAACAGTGGCTGGGCTTTTTCTGGACAGACATTTCCCATGTGCAGGTGCGCACGTGTGTTTGTATAGGTGCTTGTATATATGTATAAACATATGCTTGTATATGTATACTTATGCATGAACATACATATATGTATACATACATATATACACAAAAATATTATGCAGCAATAAAAAAATTATTTGGAACAACATGGATGGATATAGAGGGAATTATGCTAAGTGAAATAAATCAGTCAGAGAAAGACAAACACCCTACGATTTCACTCATACGTGGAATCTAAAAACAAAACAAAACATAAAAAAGCCTACATTTTAAAGTAATTAACATATCTTCAATGATCAGGTCACAGGTTCTTCTCTGACAGCAACTCCTTCTCTGTAGAAAGGGAAATAAACAAAAAAGGGATACCTGTATTGACAAGCAACTTCTACTTTATACAGTACTAGTATAAAAAACAAACAAACCCAAAATTATGGCCCAAAAGCTCAAATACTCAATACTTAATACACTAGAGTTGTGCTCAAGCAAGTTGGAAACTTTCTATTATTGAAGACTGAAAACTGACTGTCTCTTTCATATTTTTAATTCACTACTTCTTGTTGTTTTCTTTTTAAATTTTTATTGACTTTGATACTCTAAAGTGAACTAATACATTTCTCTAGATTTAATAATCAGAAAGCTTTCTGTTATATTGTCTTTTTTTTTTTTACCGGGTGTCAGGAAAATATCAGGATGTTCTGGATGTCTTTCTTAAATATTGCACATAAAAGCAATGACTCAAAAGTTGCTACCACTGTATTCCCATCACCAAGCACAGTGCCTGGCATAGCACAGGCCTGCAAATATCAGTTAAAGGAGTAAATATTTAACTGTAAGGTGTGACACTGGATAGGGAGGCTTTGTTTTGCTCAACCTCTTAGTCTTACTTTTCTGTTTTTTAAATTAAATTAATGGGAGTGATGTGGGGGTGCTCTGCCTACAGAGCATGTGGATGAGAATAAGTCTACCAAGATATAATCTGCTTGGAGAGGAAAGGTGGCCGATTTCTCAAAGGAGAAGGGCCTTGAACCTGTTCCTCAGTGGGCTTTTATTGGGTCCAGTTTGCACAGGAACACAGGTAAGGCTCATCAGTCATTGTCTGGCAGTAATGATCAAACAATAGATAACATTAAAAGAACTATGAGTGCTTATTCTGAGTCAGGGTCAGATAGCTAAAGGGCCATAAAATTTTGGGAAACAAACTCATTTTATGCTTGGACCCTTATCAGAAAATTGAGAGCATTCTTAGCAAAGCAGGTTTCACAGGATTTTATACATTCTTTTTTTATGCTTGATTGCAAGGGCCACACTGCCCTCCAGCATTGTTTCAGGCTTAAGTCAGGCAGGGGAAGTAAGGCAGCCAAGAGATTAGGAAACTTCTTACAGACAGAATGAGGACTCAGGCTATGTCAAAGCCAGGGGTGAGGGTCCATCACCCCCTTTTTCTATAGTCCCCAAGGCCTTCTTTGATGGCCCCATCAAGACCATGCCTGTTTTAGGTTGTCCCTCCCTTGAGGAATCTTACCCGTCATTGGCTAACCAGTCATCTGCCCAGGGCCAAGCTGGGTGAAGTAAAGGGGATAGAGGCAGCACCCCTGCCAGGAAGATAAGCTTTGTCTCCTTAGTGGCTTATGGTCCCAAGTCTTTTACTCAGCCTTAGCCTGGGGAGTTATAGCTTCTGAAACCAGGCAGGGCGGTTCCCAACAGAGTGACATTGGTTAATAAGAGCGTATAGGTTTCAAGTGTACATTTCTATAATACATAATCTGTATATTGCACTGTGTGCCCATCACCCAATGTCAGATCATTTTCCATCACCATATATTCTCCCCCTTTACCCTTAACCAACTTCTCCCCTGCTGCCTGCCTCTGATAACCACCATACTGTTGTCTTTGTCCATGAGTTTGAATTTTATATCCCACATAGGAGTGAAATCATATGGTTCTTAGCTTTTCCTCCCTCATTTTGCTTAGCATAATGTTTTCAAGGTCCGTCCATGTTGTCGCGAATGGCAGTATTTCACCTCTCCTTGTGGCTGAATAGTACTCTGTAGTACATATGTACAGTATCTCTTTTATCCAAGCCTCTACTGAAGGACACTTTAATTGTCTCCGTGTCTTAGCCACAGTGAATAATGCTGCAGCAAACACAGAGGTGCATAACCTTGTGAAGAAATGTTTTTCTGAGTAGATACCCACAAGAGGGATTGCTGGGTCATATGGTAACTGTATTCTTTATTTTTTTGAGAATCCGCCATACTCTTTTTCATAGTAGCTGTATCAGTTTACATTCTCCCACCAGCATCAGTTTACATTCTCCCACCAGCAGCAGTGAGGGTTCCCTTTTCTCCACAACCTCTCCAACACTTATTACCCATCTTGTTGATAATAGCCATTCTAACAGGACTGAGGTGGTATATCATTGTAGGGTTTTTTAAAAAATTTTTCTTAACATTTTATTTCTCTTTAGAGGGGAAGGGAAGGAGGGAGGGAGAGAAGTATCAGTGTATGGTTGCCTCTTGTGCGTCCCTTGCTGGGAACTGGCCTGCAACCCAGGCATGTGCCCTGACTGGGAATTGAACCACGGTTGTTTGGTTCGCGGGCACGTGCTCAATCCGCTGAGCTACACCCGCCAGGTCATTGTAGTTTTGATATACATCTTCCTAATAGTTAGTGAGGTTGGGCATCTTTTCATATGTCTGTTGGTCATTTGTATGTCTTCTTGGGCGGAGTGTCAGTTCAGGTGCTCTGCTTATTTTATAGTTGGATTAATTGTTTGGTGTTGAGTTGTACTAGTTCTTTATATATTTTGGATATTAATCCCTTGTTGGAGCTTTTGTTTACAAATATCATCTCTCACTCAGTGGTTGCCTTTTTTTTGTTGTTGTGAAGAAGCTTTTTAGTTTGACATAGTCCCATTCATTTATTTTTGCCTTTAGTTCCCTTGTTTTCAGGGTGAAATTCATAAAATGTTCTCTGTTACCAAGATCCTTAGGTTTAGTACCTATGTCTTCTCTGTAATTTATTTTTTCAGATCTCATATTTAGGTATTCGATCTGTTTTGAATTTTTGAGCATGGGGACAGACTGTCATCGAGTTTCATTCTCCTGCATGTTGCTTTACAATGTTCCCAGCACCATTTATTGTAGTCCTTTGTTTTTCCACTGTGTGTTTCTGGCTGCTTTGTCAAAAATTATTTGCCCATATATATGTGGTTTTATTTCTGGGCTTTCAATTCTGTTGCATTGTTCTGTGTGTCTATTTATTATGCCAATACTATGCTGTTTCAATTACTGTAGCTCTATAGTATAATTTGAAGTCAAGTAGCGTGATACCTCCAGCTTTGTTCTTTTTCTCAGGATTGCTTTGGCCAGTGGGGGTCTTTTGTGGTTCCATACAAATCTGATGATTTTTTTGTTCTATTTGTTTAAAAAATGGCATTGGGATTTTGCTGGGGGGTTGCATTAAATCTGTATATTGCTTTGCATAATATGGCTATTTTAACTGTTTTGATTCTTCCAATCCATGAAGGCAGAATATCCTTCCATTTCATTGTGTCTTTTTAGTTTCTTTTGACAATACTTTGTTGTTTTCAGTATATAGGTCCTTCACATCTTTTGTTAAGTTTATTTCTAGGTATTTTATTCTTTTTGTTGCAATTGCAAAAGAAATTATTTTTTTAAAATTTCTTTTTCTGAAATTTCATTGTTAGGATACAGGAAAGCTCTGGGTTTTTGTACATTGCTTTCGTGTCCTGAAATTTCACTGTGTTTGTTTATTGTTTCTGATAGTTTTGGGTGGAGTCATTAGGGTTTTCTATATACAGAAACATGTTGTCTGCAAAAAGTGACACTTGGACTTTTTTATTCCCAATCCGTATGTCCTTAAATTTCTTTCTCTTGCCTGATTGCTCTGGCTAGCACTTCCAGAACTATATTGAACAAGAGTGGTGAGAGGGGGCATCCTTGTCTTCTTCCTAATTAGTGGAGGGTTTGTCATACATGTCCTTTATTATGTTCAGGTACTTCCCTTCTATACCCATTTTATTGAGTGTTTTAATCATACGTGGATGTTTCATCTCATTGAATGCCTTTTCTGCATCTATTGATAAGGTCATAGGGTTTTTATCCTTTGTTTTGTTAATGTGTTGTAGAAATAGATCTATTTGCATATGTTGAACCATCCTTGTGCCCCTGGAATGAACCCCACTTTATTGTGATGTGTTTTTTTTTTTTTTTGATATATTATATTCAGTTTGCTTGTATATTGTTTAGGATTTCTGCATTGACATTCATCAGAGAAGTCAGTCTGTAGTTTTCTTTTTTCCTGTTATGGTTGCTAGGTTTTGGTATCAGGATTATGTTGGCCTCATAAAATGCATTAGGAAGTATTGCCTCTTCTTCAATTTTTGGGAAGATAAATAAGGAAGAGGAAATTATTAACAAAACCTTGAGGGATAGTAACGAAGCAGTATTTGGAATAATTTGAGAAAAGAATATTTGGACTGAATCTAAGAATGAAGAAAAAGTGTGTTGACATGACCAATATGAGGATGGAACCCTGAAATTAAGCATTGTTGAATTTCAGAAATAACAGGAAGGATTCTTTGATATAGTAAATGTGTAGAGGGTATACAGTGGAGTTTATTACTGGATATAAAGATGTTTTGAAAGCTGTATGACCAATTTGTGAAGTAGGAAGGATTAAAATTACAAATTTGTTAAGATCCTCAAAACGTAGATACTCCTCTGAGGCTTTTGTAGGACTCTCTGGAATATTCTCTAGAAACCACTGAATTGGTTTACAAATGTCCACACCCTTGGCACTGACCCTGTCTGTCTATCCACACTTACAGTGCACTTCCGCTCGGCTTTTTAACCATTTTCAAGTTCCTTTTCTCCAAATGACTGAGCTGAAGGAGAAAAACATCTGTTGCTCTGGAAAAAGACCAAACAGGAATGTAAAAGAGAAGCAAGATAAAGTATTTTAATTGGTTAATTGTTTTAATTCCAAATCTGACTTCCTAGTAGAATGTAACACTTTTTACCTGTTTTAAAATATTTTAACAACTTGAGTTAATACTTATTTTCACTTTCAAGTAACATGTTTAGTTGGCATTGTGGAAACTGAGGCAATGTGTTAAAATACTAGATGGATGGTTTTGTGTTGCTTTTCTGGACAAATAATTTCTTCTGATTCTTCCTCAGGTAGAGAAGCTGGGCTTCTTAAAGGGCTGGGTACAGGTTGACTTTATGGGCAGCTGTATTTAGAATATATTATTTGTCACAGACACATCTGGGTTTGAGATAGCTCAGCTCTATTCATGTTACGTGCTGGTCTCACAGGAGCTGCAGAGACAAAGATATAATTAAATGTAATTCTAAGAGGGCAGATATTATTGTGTCATGTCATCTAGTTAAGCGCAATAAGAGAGGTACCAGATAGGGGCTCTTGTAGTTCAAAAGAAGGGGGAGATCTCATCAGACAGAGGGAATCACCAGGAAAGTCCTCGTGAAAGAAGTGACATTTGAGAGGGACCTCTTAGCATGGATGGAGGAAGGGGCTGGAGCCGGAAGGGGCTGGAGCCGGAAGGGGCAGGGTATTTGATGTGGCCAGGCCTAGGCGGACAGTGGGTGAGGAATGATGATGAATGAAGGCTTGCTTGGGTCTTCAGCTGAACCGCAGATAACAGTTTGTCTGTGATTGGAGTTAAATGGCATGGTGGGGAAGGAGGAGGCAGGAAAGCAGAAGTAGGACAGGAAAGGAAATAAGTGGGGAGGGAAATTGTAGAGTACTATGGATCTCACGATGTTTGCCATTTTATAGTCTGATATACCTCAGACTATGGTGTTGGTAAACACTTTCTGATGATAATTTGCAGTTTGTACTTTATTATACATCTCCAAATAAGAATATTGGCATATGTACGTAATAGATCTTTGTGAATGGGTGTGTGCGTATAACTTATTCCAGAAAAGAGTGTTTCTTTTGGGATTTGTTAGAGAACCTCTTATTTGTGCAAATGTCTCCGTTTATGAGCACTGTGGAAATAAATTGCTTCCTGGTGGAAATGTCTTAAGAGAGAGACGTTTAATTCAGAGAGAGATCTAATCTATTCCAGTGCCTTCAGCTGCCCCTCTCAGACTCAATCCACATACATTTCTGTGTGTCCAGGCAAGAACTTTCTCCAGTCCAGACCTGCATTTCTAGTGACTCCTTGGTCCCTTGTCCCAGGCACTTAAAATTCAGCATCCCACATCTCTCTAGGATCTCTTCTTTAGAGGTTCCCCATTTTAGCGAGTGGCCCCGTCATCTCCTTTGTGGACCAGGCTGACCTGGTCAGGTTTGGAGTCTTTCCGCTTCCTGCTGGTCACTGTAGCTTTCTGAGCTTGTCCTGTCCTCTCCCTTCCCATCACTGCTCTGCTCTGTCATCCACCTTTCAGAGCCGCCTGAATCCCCAGTTCTGTGGTAAGTGGCTCATTTGCTTCCAGGCTCTCCTCTCCCAGCCTCCCCAGATGGAAACCCTCTGATCTGACCCTGCCTGCCTCTCTTGGCTTCATCCTCCCACTCAGATACGGGGTTTTAGCCACAGGGAGCTGCCTGCTTCGAATTCGGAATGCGCGGGGCTGTGGGCCCCTCAGTGCCCCCATGCTTGCTGTTGCCCGGGCCCGCAGAGCCCTTCCTCCTCCGGTGCTTCTGGCCACCTTGCTCTCTCAACAGTGGCTCAGATATCATTTCCTCTGCGAGGAAGCAAGTGAACTAAGTGCCTTTTTCTTCTCATTCCACAGATTCTTGATCAGATCAGATCTATGTAGGACTTGCCACATAGATGTCATAACTAGGTAAATGTCGACCTTTTCCACGAGTCCGTGAGCTCACCCTGTTTAGAACTGTAATGCTGTCCCTTCTCCATTTCCCTTTTTCACTCTGCTTTTTCTTTTTTCTATCGCTCTGGTACCCCTTTAACAAACTACATATATATATTTCTTATTTATAATATTATCTGTGCCCTCATGCTGAAACATAAACTCCATCGGGCAGGGATCTTTGTCTCTTTTGTTTACTGGTGTGTCATCAGCGTCTAGAACAGTGTCTGATACATAGAAAATACTCTGAAATATTTGAAGGAACGAGTGCTTGTGCGTCAGGGTCCAGCTCACAGCAGGCATTGGGTGAATTAAACTGGTAATGAACAGTTCATTCTGTCAGACTTTCTGAGGGATGTATGCCTGTGTCCTTGTCTGGTACTTAGAAGTCGATATAATTATTACTTTTTAGGATTTGTATACATTCAAATAAATTTGTTCTTTTGTAAAAGTCAGGTTTATTTTCTTTATTAGTTTTAGATGTCCTAGTCAGATAGATTTGTTTCAGGCCCACCGTCTTAAGCCAAAGCTCAACAACTCAGCAAGTAAGAACATATTTTGTTAAAGCTCATGCTTTCGTAATTCCATTTATGTAGAGTTCAAAATCACACAAGCTGCATGGAAGCAATTTTCAAACATGTTTGGTCCTATAAGCTTGAAAGAATTTGGTAAAACAATGAATTTTTGCATTGTTCTGAAAAGTTTTCTTGTACAATATGTTCAGATTTCCAGTCTGATTGTTGGTAATTTCCAGGATGTCGTAAGTACTGACATTAAGAGAATTTCAGAAAGAGAAGCTGAGTGATGGGTCCATGGGGGTTTGTTATACTGTTCTTTCCACGTTTGGGGATATGTTAATATTTCTATTACAAAAGTAAAATAAAGCAAAAATTCTCTTTCGAAAGTGTTCCCATATGTGTATTTTGGTTTGAAACCATTGTCCTTTGATGCCACTAACACCGTTAGTCCTACTGCCATTAACAAAATAAGACATTCTCTTAGTTTGAATGAAATGAAATTGTCAGTGGTTGACCATTTTTGACCTGTAAAAATGACTGTTTTATATGATTCAGCCTAGCAATATTTAATGGTAGATTGTTTTTTTCTCCAAACCAGTTTTCTTTCACTAATTAGAACAGAGCTTGATGGCCCAAAGAGAATATTTTTCAAGCTCTTTAATCCTCAAACTCTATCTCTTTTAAGATTTTCCAAAAAGAGTTGTCAGCCCTGACCAATGTGGCTTGGTTGGGCATCACTGTAGAAGAAGAAAGGTCATCGGTTCGATTCCTGGTCAGGGCACATGCCTGGGTTTGTGGGGCCAGGTCCCCAATTGCTGGCATGCTAGAGGCAACCGATTAATGTTTCTTTCTCACATTGATGGTTCTCTCCTTCTCTTTCTCATTGTCTTCCCCTCTCTTTAAAAATAAATAAATCTTCAAAAAAAAAAGCTCATTTGCCATCAGTATGGTGCTAGGTGTTAAACACGCAGCCACTTTTTACCTTTTTTGTATCAAAGACTTAAGTTACAGTTTGTTTAGCTCTTTATCCCTGAGTGTGGGCAAACGAATCGGTCAGTTCATTTAGCTAGGTGCTGAGTGAACAGAAGAGAGTGTTTGGGGCCACACAGGTGGAGATGTCACCTGAGTAGTACCTGATAAGTTGACTTGAGAGAGAAGTTAATCTTCTGAAGAGCTCCGAGTGTGTGTCTGTGTGTTTTTGTCTTTGTGTGAATTATGGGAATAATGGGCTGAGACAGATACTGCTCTTAACATTTCCTTTAACGAGGGGATTGTGATCTGGAGAAGTGAGGTGATTTAATCTGCTGTCATGGTAAGTCAGGTTGTCATGGATTTTCAGTGCGTGCTCCGTATCTTAGACCAGTTGTTTCAAAGGGTGCTGCCCTGGCCAGCGCAGCCGTTGTCACCTGGAGTTTCCTGGCCCTCTAGTTGCATGTGTTACTTTTACATTTTTAATTTAACAGAGGATATTAAGCATTTAATGTATTTTTGCCTAGTTAGGTGTCATGTGCTACAAAATACAATAAAACTCTGGCTTTGTGATATATAGAACTAGGCTCTGAATTTCCTTTTCAGAGAGCTCGTTAATGATCTTTGCCCATGGTACCATTTGCTTCGATACTTCAGGCACACTGTCGAGAACCTCAGAAATATCATATGATTGTTGGTAACTCATATGAGAATTAAGATGCTCAGAAATAATCTTGAATTCATAATAAAGGAATTTTTATGTTTTGAATTGGGGGACAAAGCTGCCATGTTTTAGAACTACTGAGGCATATGCTTTTAGTTTTATCTGAGTTTTGTAGGGTGATTTCTTGATGTAATCTGTATGGATGTTTTAGCTATAGGTTTTCTAAGTAGGTACTATGTTTGTATTTTCTAAACCAATAAGTGGAACTTAGGGTCTGGTAAAGTTTTTTCTTTATGATTTTTGATATACATATGAATAAAATTCAAATTCCATTTAGTTAATATACTTCATATTACCTTATTGAAAAATATAAAATCACATAAAAGTAGAACTCTCCTGGAAAACCTAGGGTGATATTATTCCTATATTTTGCTGCCCATAGTAAAGAATTTATTTTACATCCTGGCCCTAGTACACACACACACAAACACACAAATGTAGGAGTGCACATATAACCAATATACAAGTTAAATGAAGCAAGAAGCTTATTTAATATGATATGTATACTTGTTTCTATGATGTTCTGTTCTATTCTACTTCATTTAAAAAATATGGTGTTCCAAGTCCCTAAACTGAGTTTGCGCGTGCGTGCGCACACACACACACACACACAACAGTGAAATAGGACATACTGTTACTATACATATGGTATAAGTGCCTTCTAGAAGGAATTAAAAAATTATTTTAATTTAAGTATAGTTGGTATGCAATCTCTTAATAGTTTCAGGTTTACAATGTAGTGATTCAACAGTTTTACACCTCACGATGTGATCACCCCACTAATTCTAGTAATCATCTGGCAATGTGTAAACTTACCACAATATCGTTGACCATATCACTCTTCCCTTTTTACCCATCCGCCACCGCCCCCTTCTGCTAACCATCCCTTTGGTTTCTGTTTCTGTGAGTCTGTTTTGGTTTTGTTTTGTTTCTTAGAGTATACATATGAGTGAAATCATATGGTATTTGTCTTTCTCTGCCTTATTTCACTTTGCATAACACCCTCTAGATTTATCCATGTCGTTGTAAATGGCAAGATTCCATTATTTTTTATTGCTGCATAGTATTCCATGCATGCGCACGTGTGTGTGTGTGTGTGTGTGTGAGAGAGAGAGAGAGAGAGAGAGAGAGAGATACCAATACCTCTTTATCCATTCATCTGTCAGTGGACACCTAGGTTGCTTTCATGTCTTGGCTGTTTTAATAGAAGGAGTTTTTGAGAACCGTTGAACATCAATTTCTCTGGTAATTACTCCTGTGATCTTTCTTTGTTCCTTGCCTCTATTACATAAGGGTTACTCTATGCTAGGCACTGTGCTGACTGCCTAAGGCAGATAATATAGTCCTTGCCCCCTAGAAGGTTATATTAATAATAATAATAACTGTCACCTACTGATCTCCCCTCATGGAGATTGTAGTGCCATTAATACCAATAGCTACTCTGTACTGAGTGCCTTTTCCTTGCTAAGTGTTGAATATTCTGTTTTCATTATTTCGAACCACAGTTTGCTGGGAGAGTGGTGTAATTCTATTGGATGAGGAAACTGAAGCAACATTTAGTTAGGGAGGGAACCAGAAATCTGTTCCAGGTATGTCTGATGCCAGTATGCGTTCTCTCTCCACAGTGCCATTCTGCTTCCCTGTTGAACAGATTCCCTCTGGCTTTCAGTGTCCTCATTTTAAAAAAAATTAAAGATTGGATGTTGGGTATTATTAGATTGCTGAGGATCAAGTTTTCATTCGATGTTGAGCAAGTTGTTTGAAAACAGTAGTCTCAGTGTTGAGTTCTGTGGGACAGGTCTCTACATCCTAAAAACCTTTGCCAGTTTGCCTTTCTTCAGTTTCCTTATTAGTAGTTTTAACAGATGATCAAATATTAAATGAACCAAGTCTTAAATAAAACTGAGCTTTGATTTTTTTGTTACTTCCATATTTAAAGTGGGAAAACAGCCTCGAGTGGATATTTGAAGGATACCAAAGCTAAATCATACTGAATTCTTTGCCTGCATTTTGCTTAAGAACATGATCAACCAGAATTCATGGTTTCTCTTACAAATTTTTGGGTTTTTAACTTCAGTGTACATGTTTAATAAGTGCTTTTTTTTTTCAATAGGAGCTGGTAGTGGATGGATTAGAAGCTTAATCTTACAGCCCCCCTACATTTACACTTTTTTTTATAAAGAAAGAAAAAAGCATTGCTTGCTTTACAGTGAGGATTTGCACTTATTTGGCAGTTGATTTTTCAGATAACGTGTCTAACTTCTCTTTCCCTCTCCCTCTCTTTATTCTTTCTTCTCCCCTTCTCTCATCAACGTTTCTGTCACTGCATTTTAGTTTTTACAGAGAGGCATCAATAAAATGATAGAAAATGACATTTTGTCACAGAGTTTATAAAACAAACCTCTGGAAAGCCGTCCTTGACCGTTCTTTCTGAAAGCCTTGACTTTCTTTTTCTTTTACTATTGATCTGTTTCCTGCTGCCTTGTCAGTTTCCTTTCATTTTCCTCATTCTTTTTTTCACTGTTTCCATTTTACCTGATTGTTGTAGAGATTGAATAATACTGGTAATAATTACTAATACTTATGGAGTGCTTATCATGTGCCAAGCCTGGTTCTGAGCGCTTTGCTTTCATTAGCCCATTTCACCCCCACAGGGTGAAGAAAGAGCAGGGACTTTGTTGCTGGGTTTCTCCCTAACTGCAGTGGGACCTTGGGCAAAATATGTAGTTTCTTTGTGTCTTGGTTTCTCCAGTTATGACGTGTGGCATTGTGAGATAATTCTGTGAACCATATAGAACGTTGCCTGGCTCACTGTATAGATTCAATAAATGTTTGCTACATCATTATTATTTTTTATTATCATTAAAGCAGATTGGCAGTTTCTGGAATGTATTGAGTGCTCAGTAAATAGTAATTATTTATATTATTTAATATGACTGCATTGCATATTTACTTTTAGATGGTGTATTGAGTTTGGCTGAGGCAGATGTGAAGTAGTATTCTTTTTTATTTTAATCCTCAGCTGAGGATATGTTTATTGATTTGAGAGAGAGAGAAAGAAGTATCAGTGTGAGAGAGAAACATTGACTGGTTTCCACCTGAATATGCCCCAACTGGGGATTGAACCTGTAACCTAAGTATGTGCCTTGACTGGGAATCGAACCCTCAACCTTTTTTGGTGTACAGGACAGTATTCCAACTTACTGAGCCACTAGCCAGCCAGGGCTGAAGTAGTAGTATTCTTACATACTGTCTTATTTTCTAAATGAGAATGGTTTTTTTTTTTTTTTAATGAAATGATGCAGACACTGATAGTCCGTGGCCGAGACTCAGATATGTAGTAGATATTGTGGACATCATAAAGGATTCTCCTGAGGACAGCCCACTGAGTTCAGTGGGATTGGTGGGAAGATTTGGTGCTTGCAACTAAGCATTTTAAAATAGAAACATATTGGGTTTTTTTGATGTATGTAGGAGAGTCATAAAAAAGCACTCTAATACTTTATACTCTTCTAAATGATTCAGCTTGTTCTTTAATTTTCAGTTGCTAGTGAACACTAGAGAGGTATAATAAAGTAGCTTTTTATTTAGTTAGGTTTGTACTAAATATATGCTCTTATTCATGAATGTCATGAATAAGTAACTTATAGATTACGTTGTGACTACTAATTGTTATGGGTTGAAATCAGTAGAGCTTCCAAGAAAGAATAAAAACAGTGACCACCAGCAGTCTTATGAGTTCTGTGTGCTCATTAACAAAAATAATACAGTAACATAATGGATAAACTGTCAAAATTGGCTTTCTAGTAATACACCAGTATAGCAAAGTATTGAATGCCTTAGAACTGATAATTACAGCATAACTAATATTTATATAGCGTGGGTTAATGGTTGAGTCTGTTTTTGAGGGGAGAGTATGGTGTGTGATATTTGAACTCACTCCAGCAGGGGTTTTAAACCCCCGTATTGAAGGCTATAGAATATCAACTTCAGTGGCAGGAGCAGCAGGCTTCTTGTGACCTACAAGACATAGATTTTAATGTGGACTGTTACCGTGTGTATCATTTTGAGCAAATCTTGAATCTTTGATGCAACTAAGGTTCCTTATTTGCAAAATGAGTGTCAAATCTAGCCAGCCTGGCTCTTAGTTTAGTTAGGACCCGTGATAGCACATTCTAAAAATGCAGTGAAAACTTTTTTTTTTTTTTTTTGAGTACTCTACAAATACAACTTAGCATCAGTTCTACTTTCAAATGCAAGGGCATTTTGTTCGGGGAGTGTTCTGGCTCCAGCTCGTGTTTATGTTTTTAATGTTTTGGTTAGGTTCATAAACGTTAGGTATCATGATCCTTTACTTTTTTTCCACTAATTGAAATACAGAGTATATGCATTTGTATCTGGCTATATAGACACACGCTGACGGTCCCAGTGCTGTTCCTGACCGCGGTTCCGCGTGGTATCAGAGTTTCCACTGTAAACCTCCCTTTGGGTGCTTTTTTCGTTGCAGCTTGGCTCTGCTGGGGTATAAAATTATAGGGCCTGAATATTTTTGGATGGAAACTTTCTTTTCTTTCTTTAAAAAGGGAATGAATGCATGCTATTAAAAATGTGTGTCTTTTTTTGCCTTTTATAACATTTTATCATACGTTTTAAAAAAACATATGTATTTTCTTAATTTAATGATTTAAAAATGTATTGGATACCATGACTCCATACTCAGAAAGTTTTCTTTGTTTTTGTGCTTTTGCTCTTAAAATCTTCACAGACTTGAATGTATTATCATCTAGTTAAAAGGATGTAAATTGTTTTCATAAAGTAATCATAAGTTAGAGCAATGATATCTTGAACATCTGGATACCTATTCCAAGTTAGGAAAAATTAAACTAATTTACAAGCCTCCTTAGATCTTTATCAGTAAAAGTATTCTTGGTCTTTGTTTTGCATTTTAGTAAAGTGTAGGGACTGGTCAAGACTTCGCATACCCTTTCTAGAATGTATGTCATGCGGAACCTTGTGCTCTCTCATCTCAGGTGACCAGGATGAGTGGCCACCTGACTCAAGACCAGCTAGTCGATAGGAAGGCTTTTGGCTCAGGCAGTGGTCTGCACCAAAGGCTCTACCCAGTAGAGATGAGAGTGACTTGGTGTACCAGTCAGAACGTTTACATTTGAACTAGACGCAGAGCATTGGAAAGAGACGCAGGAAGAGACGCAGAAGACAGAAGAGTGATTTTAACGGGGGACCATAGTAGGATTCCGTAAGTTCTTGCTGTTATGTGATTCTGCCTTTATTGTTGCTTTACTGAAATTACTCTTGTCAGGGCCACCCCCAGATCTGATGGACATGCAGATCAGCAGCGTTTGATACTTGTTTACATTCTCCGTGTGGAAAAATATTCGTCTTTGGCTTCTGTGGCTGCCGTGGTTGTCCTACCTCTGGCTGTTTCTTCTTCTCTGTGCTGGCTCTTCCTCCCCTACTCAGCTTGTATGCGTGGGAGTTTTTTTAGAGCTTCTGTGTTGTACTTTTGCCATAGGTGGTCTCATCTATCCCATTGGCTTTAAGACCATTTATATACTGTTGTCTCTCAGGTTTCTATCTCCAGCCCTGATCTTATTTCAGACTTTGGATCTTGTATAGATAGTTGCTGGCTGGACATTTCCAGGCATGTCTCCCAAACATCTCTAATTGAACACATTTTCAGTGGAACACTTGATTTCCTCCAGTAAATTATTTCTTCTCTCTTTTACTTACTGACTCCTCTATTCATCCAGATGTTCAAACCAAACAAATGACAGTTATCTTTGCTTCCTCCCTGTTTCTCTATTCACTTTCACACCCTCCCCCAGAATAATTATTATCAGCAAGTACTTTCAATCCCACATCAACATATTTGTCCACTTTGTTTCCAGTCATTGTCATGACTCCATAGCCAGTGCTGCAGAGCAGTGGTCTGCTACAAATAACATGGTACATCTCTCCTTCAGGCTTTGGCATTGCCATGGTTTCTCACCGCATCTGGAATGAAATCCAGACTCCTTCCTTTGAGCTTTTGCTAATCTCTCTTCACCTTGGCTTTTTTAAATGCAATTTTCCTGGCATAACTAATTAAAATTTAATCTTAAAATCAAATGCATGTGAATTGAAACTCCTGAGTTTCTAAAAACTCAAATGGACTTGGTGTTTTCCTCTTCCTCTCACCTCTTTTTCCTTATATTCCTCTTGATTTAATAAAAACCACACCAAAAACAAATAGCAAGTAGCCTTCTCCCCGGCCCCCAAATCTTGATTTTAGTAGGTATCTCTCAGACTTCTTTCAGAACTGTTTGGGTTGTTTCATTAGCATCAGGGGAACTTCTTTAAGGTTACAGGAGAAGTTTTTCCACTTGTATATTTGTTATCCACTGTTAGCATTGGAAGTGGCTTGGAAGCTTTACTTCTTGTTTTTGGTAATACTTCATCTTCTGGGTTCTTCTCTGTTGCATCCTACACTGAACATTCGGCCTCATTGTTGAGCTGTATCTTTTTAAAAATATTTTTTTATTCTCACCTGAGGACATGCTGATTGGTTTTAGAAAGAGGGGATGGGAGGGACAAAGAGAGAAACATTGATGTGAGAGAGAAACATTGGCTACCTGTCTCATGCCCCCCTGACTGGGAACTGAACCTTTGACCTTTCAGCTTAGGAGACAGTGCTCCAACTGAGCCACATTGGTCAGGGCAAGTTTTCTTTACCTTGTTTCTAGCTGCCCATGGTTTCATTTTTAAGCTTTTGTTTTTTGTTCTGCACTTGCTTTGTAAGTTGAGCTTATCTGTTCCTCTTTCACCTTGCTGGGAAAATTCTGGAATCTCTGGTCTCTTCTTTAGCCCCATGTTTCCAGTACTGACTTGAACCTCTGCTCCCTGGGATGCCCTGGAGTTAACTCACACTCCAGTGTCCCCCAATACTAAAATGCATGAACTTCCCCGATAAACTAACTTCTGTGTCCAGTGATTCCGCTTTTACCAGCAGTATCTCATTCTTCCAACCTGGAAACAATGAGAAATCTTTGACTTTCCTTCTCGTTATACTTAGTGTGACAGAAAATCCCTTTGTTCCCATCTTCTAAATGTGTCTCAGGTTCCTTTTCTTTCCTCTTTCTACTGCCATCAGATCAGTATAGGCCCTCACAGTGCTTCATGTTTGGTTTTGGTGACATTGTTTTGGCGACAATGTTCCATCCAAACCTCTCTAAAAACACTTCCTCTTTATGCTCGACCCTGGCCAACGTATCTCCGTTGTCAGCTGCGTGAAACCCAGAGTGTTCTGCTTTCCTTCACGGCCCGGTTCTGGTTCTGCTCTCTTGTTTCCTACTCCTGCCAGTGAACTGGCTCCCCTGCCCAGTCACACGTGTCTCCTCCTATTTCCCCTGTGTGTGCTCACTTTTCCCTCCATACTGTTTCTGCCTAAAACGTCTTCTAACTTTTCCCCTTGGTTTATTTCTTGTCCTGTTCGTGCTTCTCTGAAGTTCCTTTTGGGAGCAGTTCAACCTACTGGATGTCTTCTTGACCTTATGCCGTGCCATTGAAAACACAGGGTTGAATGCTCAGTTCAACTCATCAAAAATCTATGAGGGAACAGTAAATTTCAGGTGTTCCAGAACAAAATGAAGCAGCTAAACCCGTGTCCTTTCATTTCCCTAAAAAGTAAATTAAATCCAAGCATAATGTTGATGTCTTTAAAGTCAGGTAGCTAGCTTAGGTACAAAGGAGAATGTTGGAAGGCCAGAGAATACTTGAAATTATCAGTTGAGAGATTTAACACCATTCTATAGGGGTCCTTTAGATATTAACAGACATAACAAACCAGCCAGAGAATCCGTATAATTTGCTTGGTACAGAGTGGAGGTAGATGGCTGGACTCATGTCTGCCTCAGTCTCTATGTTAAAAGGTCTATTTGGAAGGTGAACCCTTCCAGGTGGTCCCTCCAGTGTATGTTGTAGATATTAGATGGAAAGTAACAAAATAGTGATAAGTCAACTCCTGTTACTCTGTAGCAGAGGTGGTGATGATGTGCAGGTGACAGGTTGCCTGGGTCTGAAGCTCAGCAGAGGCCCTTTCTAGCTACATGATCAAGAACAAGTTACTAAATATCTCTGCGATATATTCAATATGTAAAATAAGGATAATCATACCTACTACACAGCATTGTGAGAAGAATTGAATGAATTAATACATTTAAGCTGTTTAGAACAGTGACTGTCTCAGAGTAAGTCCTTACTAAGCTTTTAAGATTATTATGTATACATGATATGATTGGAAACGATTCATTCAAGATTTTCAGGAAGAACTATTTATTGTGAAACAGGAAATGGCTCTTCAGAATGTGTGTATCTTTTTTTTATACCTGTTCTGTCTTTGGTGACTTTTGTTTATTTGGGTTTATTTGTTCATTAGCAAATACCTTTTGACATTGTTTATAGTGTTGCAGATCCTGAAAGGGCAGATTGTCTGTAGGAGATCTTGGTATTTTTAATAGAGGGTACATTGTAAAAAGTACTCTAGTAAGGATTGTGTGAATGAGGTTGTCCTGGCCCATCTGGATCTAGTTTCATCGGAAGTTTAAGACATACTTATTTTGTGTGTGCTGTCCATTCCCACAGAGAGCCTGGTGCTTGTTTTTCCTGATTTATGTAATATGAGAATTTCCGAGATCTAGGTGAATGTCATTTAAAAGGACTCCCCTGAGCTTGCTGCACTTGGCCCTTTTCAAAGAGACATTGTCATTTGCATGAATGCTTGGTAACACTCAAGTCCTCGGATTTAAGGGTGTCTTGGAAACTATTGCTTGGTCAATTTTGTGATACAGGCTGCTATAATGGTACAGGCAAGCAATGTAAATTGTTAAAACTTCAGAATAAGATAGTTTCTTTCATTCATTCATTCATTCATTCATTCATTCATTTATAGAAAGAGGGGAAAAGAAGGAGAAAGAGAGGGGAAGACACATTGATGTATGGTTGCCTCTCACACACCCCCAAATGGGGTTGGGGGCCTGGTCCGCAACCCCGGCATGTGTCCTGACTGGGATTGAACTGATGACCCTTGGTTTGCAGGCTGGCACTCAATCCACTGAGCCACGCTGGCCAGGGCTAGTTTATATTTTTATCCAGATGTACCCTCCCCCCCAAGATCAGTTAATTAAGGCTTGCCTTATGATCCTTGTGAAAGCAGAATAGATGTGCCTGCAGGGGCTCCAGATAATTTGCCCATTTTATGCCTGAAATTCCCATTGTTGAAATTAGGCCATTGAATGAACCCATTTTACTGTTGTTCCCATGAAGCCTTCGCAATGGTATGTTTCTTCATGGTGAGCCAGTTAGCTCTTTAACAGCCAGGAAGATTAACCACATTTTCAGAGGAAAAGGCCAGGTTTTGTGGGTATGGAGAAGTCATGAGCACTGAGTGTGATTGGAGAGAAGATACTGTGTGCCTGGGGGAAGGGTTGGAGGTGGGCTGTAAGAAGGGAGGTGGAGGATGAGTTAATGTCAAAATGTATTTTATTTTGCCATGAAATTGTCATACTCTCTGGTTCTGTTAATGAAGCTCTTTCTACCCCATAGTTATCGGCTCATACTAATAGAACGGAATATCTTGCAGCCTCAGTTTTCTCATATACAAGATCCTACCTTGCAGGATTTTTTCAAGGTTTCCATGGGAAACTACATGGAAGGACCCTGGCTGGAATATTTTAGGTTCTTGCCAAATGCTTTCTCCTTTCCTGTCTTGGCCCATGAAATTGAGGCAGTAATTTTTCTTTTTGTAATTTTCCTTTTATTTACACATGTTAATCTTGTTTCTCATGACTCTAAAGTTTTTTGAGGACGAGTATATTTCTCTTTCGTTCTCCGCAGTGTATGCTCTTAATAGCACCTTGTGCCTTTTCTTCATAGAGCAACCTGTTTTATATTTACTTACACAACCATTTAATTAGGTTTTCTTCCCTTTTGGTGTAACTTCATGAAAGCCAGGATCTTGTTCGATTTTGCTCAGAAATGTATACATAAGACCTAGACTAGTGCCTGGCATGTAAAAAGTGTTCTGTAAATATTTGTGGAATGAATAAATAAAGGATTGATTATTAAGTTAAACATAGTAGATTCTAAGCAAATATAACATATTCCTTGCAGACTTAGCCTGAGGCCTTGTAGGAGGCTATAAAAAGCTTGCAAAACTTTAGCTCAGACCTTAGATCTTTAACAGGGTGTGTGGAAAAGAAAAATGGTTTACAAAATACTTTGAAGTGGCTCAGTACTTAATGTTATTTCAATGGGAGGTCAGTAATATTGATATGAATATGATATTGTAAAGAACTCTTCAAATATAAATTACTATTACTACTTTTAGCCAGTATTTATAAGCTAACATATGTGAATATTAATGTAATTCAAAATTTAGACTCAGAGAACAGAGCAGTCAAACATTGCTTGTGTTTTTCTTGCCTTTGCAAACATAGCGTAAACCAGTTTGTATCTGGAGGGAGCTTTGGGAGGTGTGAGAGCCGGGTGTGTCCCGGTCTTGGCAGTACTCGTCGGGATTGTTGAACCCCTCATAAATTCTTGCTTTTCTGTCCCAAATGGTCTGTTAGTCTGTTATTCAAATGCTAGCTAGTGCTCTTCACTCTCCAGGATTTCGACACATTGCTGATGCATATCCTGACAGCTGAATCATTTCACATACTGAGCCGAGTCAGCATCCTTACCTTTCCTCTAATCACGTTACATTTTCATAGTGAAGTAATCTCACTGGATATTAGTAGGTCAAACTCAATATTATTTTCTTCAAATACGGCTTATACAACTGGACACAAAACAAGGGAAGGGAAGAAACCCTATACATGTCAGCAATTTATGTTCATCTGTTAAGTTTTTTTTTTAAGTTGACATTTATTGAACATTCTCCATGTGCCAGGCATTGTGTGAAACAGTTTATGTATATCTCATTACATTCTTGAGCTAGCCCTGCGACGGAGCTACTGTTCTTAGACTCATTTTGCAAAGGACAATAAAGCTCAGCAATGCTTTTTTATTTTTATTTATTTATATTAAAACAAGATTTTATTTATTTACTTTTAGAGAGAGGGGAAGGGAAGGCGAAAGAGAGGGAGAGAAACATCAATGTGTGAGAGATACGTAGATAAATTGCCTCTTGCATGCCCTAACCAGGGACCTGGCTCACAATCCAGGCATGTGCCCCGACTGGAAAATGAACTGGTGACCCTTTGGTTCGCAGGCTGGCACTCAATCCACTGAGCCACACCAGCCAGGGCTCAGCAGTGGTTTTTAAAGAATGTTTAGCAACTGAAGTTTATTGAGCAACTGAAGTGTCCCATTGTTGTGTGTATTTTTATTCATTCACTTAATCCGTAAGTCAACTATATCAGGTAGGAAATGTTACTATGCCTTCACTTACATAAGAGGAAACGGAAGCCCAGAGGTTCACCTATGGTTTCCCTGCTAGGAAGTGGCAAAGCCAGGCTTAGAATCCAAGCAGTGTGCTTCTGTAGCCCATGTCGTAACTGCCACACCATACTTCCCCAGACTGCCCAGCTGGCATGTGGTGGAACCTGATTAGGACCAGGACCTCCCTGACTTTATGAAGGGAGTGTGTGGCCCAAAGGACAACCTCGGCCACCTGGAAGATGCAAGATGAGTTTACTGTTCTTTTTGTTTTTTGTTTCAACTTCCCAGTGTGCTGAAAGAAGTTGAATTAATTAGGCATTACAGGCATTTCTGTAATGTTCCTGCAGAATTATAGCTGATGGACTTTTGAGATAGTAGACTGAGTCGCCCAGCTTAGTTTTAATTTTGTTACTCTCATTAACGCCAAACCTTATTTCTCATATTTGGCCTGGCTCCTTAAATTGGATATACAGTTATATAGTATGTTTTCTGAGAAAGAAATATATTATAACTGAAATATATTAACTGAAATATATTATAACTTCTAATATAACTGAAGAGAAAATGTTTGTACTAACCAGCAGCATGTTTAGCTAAGCCCTAGAGTACGGCATTGGGCATAGAATGCTGAATTATATCCAGATTCAGAAAAAAGGCTTGGTTTTCTTTCGTCGGCATACCTGTCTTTAGGGCTCACTGACTTTTCCTACCCTACGAGATAATCGTTTGTGGTCAGGACATTAGTAGTAAAAAAGGGACTTACATTGTAAATATCTTGGCTCAAACTGGTGTCATGTCTTACTTTTCAGTGTTTTAAAATGCTTTTCTGCTCTGAAGTGTTAGGCTTTCCAGATCCATCAGTTGTCTTCAAAAAACTCTTTGTATTACTTTTCTATAAGTTTTGATTTTGGAGTTATACACTCACAATTAAACATATACATACATACATGCCTGTACACAGTGAGTTTCTCTCTATTGTTTTATGTTTGACAGTATTGTTTTTATACACAATAGGAAATAAAGTTTTAAAAGGATTTCATTTTTTTTTTAGCATGGTGTTTCAAACTTCAGTTTTGAATTTCCTCAACCCTTATATATGAGCTTACATTTATATTTAGTTTATATTAATTACTATCTTTTGTATATAGGTGGTATATAGGTGAGTTGCACAGTTAGTGGGGTGTTCTGTATGCCATCACTGGGATTTACTGCCCAGAGTATGACCTTAATTATAAGTGTACATTCTTTATTACTTTTGGGATTAGAGGCCATTCCACTGTGGTCACTCAGTCCTGTGTCTCTCTCAGGAACTTAAGATCTCATATTTAAAACTCCCAACTGAGGTTCAGAAATAGCATCTCTTAAGCTGGCATTGCAACATTGGATTGAATCTATTCTCTAAATCTCTTTAAAAACAGTTTAGTGATGTCTTTGGCGTCAGCTGTAAGTTGTAAAATAACAGTGTGCTTAATTGATATTAATGTATTCATATGTGTATCCATCCATCTGTCTATTGGTTTTTAAACTGCAGAGCATACTGTTAATAGCTGCAGGTTCATCCCATTCTGAACTGATTATATTCATGTTAATCCGCAAAACAAATGGAAAGTAGATAGGCCATTTTTATCCCCTGTAGAAGTAATCTCTTGGGGAGAGAGGAACCCTCAATGAACAGAAATACTTGAAAATCTTGTGTTCCTTTATAGCAGTTTTTTTTTTGGTGGAGAAGGGTCAATTTAAGGGTAAATGCTTGTGGATAATCGGCAATTCTATAAATTTATTTCTTTACCTTATAATCATGGCATAGGTAAGAATAGTTTCTCTGAAGGTTTTTGTTGCTCATACTTTTGAGTGCTGCTGAAAATTGGTCTTCAACAACAATGCTGACTCTTGGCTGCATCCTGGAAGTTTGTTTTATTAATCCCTTTTTATCAGAATATGCTTTTATGATTTGCTCCTTGTGTTAGAAGACAAGTGCAGAAGAGAAGGCAAGTTATGGTTATTTGAGGGTTCTAGATAGGTGGCCTTTGTTTAATCGAAGTTTGATTTAAAATTTAAACAAATTTAATGTTTCTAGAAACATTTAAGAATTTATTTTAAAATGGTTTTAAAATAATTTTGAAGATATGCCAATAATAATGTAAGTATTTCCACATAGAAAATAGTTCTAATAACAGTTAAAAAGTCGGGAATTGATCTCACATTGTATGCTGTAGATACTTGATAGATGTTTGTCAGATGAAGGGTAACTTTTTGTGAAAAACACGTTCCACCTTGCAGATGGTCTTCACTTAATCCTCACTCAACCTTGTCAAGTACATTTGCTCAGTTTTACAGATGAGGAACCCAAGGTTCAGAGAAGTGAGTGCCTTGTTCAGTGTCACCTGGTAAGCAGTGAGGGTGCAGTTTTCGTGCAGAACCGTAGTCAAGGCTGGAGTCCTTACAGTATTTCACGAGGCCCAGGATGATTTCCTGCAGCTGCTGTGCATCCCCCTCTGGCCTCTCCCTCTCATTTTCTGCTGGGGCTTCAGCCACGTTTGCTAACTCACCAGCATGCTCCTTCCTGCTCCTCTGCTTTTTGTTTTATCCCCAGACTCCCTACTGACCGACTCCCTCGCCTCCTAAAAGCGCATGCTCAGTGGTGTCTTCCACGTGAATACTCTGCTTAAAATTGTACCCTCCCACCCTAGCATGCCAAATTGCCCTTACTCTGCATACTACTTCCCCCCATAGCGTATTTATTATTTTTAGTTGCTATTATTTGTCTCTTCCTGCTAGATTGTAAAGCATTGCGAGAGAAGGGATTTTTGTCTCCTTTTTCTGTTGTGGTGTCCCAGCAACGCCTGGCTGGACCTCAGTGGGTAGTCAGTGAATATTTCGTGAATGAATGAATAAGTGAGTGAGTGAGTGAGTGCAAAGCCTATGCTCTGTCCACTAGACCTTCTCACTTTTCATTTGTTAATGGTAAACTTGACAAAACTATTAGGTTATTTTTGCTAGGGAGGGCATTTCCAAATTATGCTACTTATTCATGTTGTGCATTCATCTTCATTTTGAATGTTTATCTTCTATTTTTCTTTCATCCTTGAGTATAGACCATTTATTTTTACAGGTCAGCTAGATTTTTTATAAAGTGTTAGAAAATAAGATATTATCTTACTGAATATTAGTAGAGGTGAGAGTTCAAGGATGTATAACATTGTGTAAATTTAAGGTATACATGTTGATTTGATATACTTCTGTATCGCAAAATGATCACCACCATAGCTTTAGGTAACACCTCCATCTTGTCACATGATTAGCATTTCTTTCTTTATGGCAAGAAAAGTTTAGATCTACTTTTTTAGCAGCTTTCAACTATATAATACTATAGTGTTGTTAACTGTAATCACCGTGTTGTCTTAGCTCCCCCAGACTTTCTGCTCTTGTAACTAGAAGTTGATACACTTTAACCAACATCTCCTCATTTCTCTCCAAGCCCCGGCCCTTGGTAACCACTAGTCTCTGTTTCTTTGAGTTTGGCTTTTTTAGACTCCACATATAAGTGACATCATACAGTATTTGTCTTTATCTGATTTATTTTCCTTAGCCCATCCTGATTTTTAAAGTTTTATTTTGTGACTTGTTATTATTAAAGTGTTAGGAACTAATTTATTAAATATGCTTGCTATATTAACATTTTTGTCTATTCAGTATAATTTTATTTCTGGACAATAGAGTTTTTGTTCACAATTGAAAACATGTGGAATTCAATATGTAGAATTTACTGACTCAACCTGCTTTTATTATGTACCTACCATATTTTAGAATCTTATGCTCATGTAGGTATTAAAATATGAACAAGACATGGTTCACTGGCTTAAAAAAAGTCCCAATATAATGTGGCAAGTTTTTGAATGGAAGTATGTATAAAGTTTTATGAAAAGTTTTGTTACAGAGTTTCTAGGGCCTACAAAGCTGCTGTTAAGTGAGGGTATTCCTACGCGATTGCGGGTATATGATGGTCTTCTCAGCTTTTACTGTCATCTAAATACAACTGAAATTAGTGCTGTCCTTACAGCCGGAACTGTTTCCCATGCTTCTAGAAAAGCGTTGGAGCAGTGAGTGATATGGCCCAGAGCTTCCCAAATAGAGGCTGGCAGAAAAGTTGTTATTGGTAGGGAGCAGAGTGGAAGAGAAGTGGAAGAGAAGGTATACAAAGGGAGGGAACACAAGATGCGTGTATGTATGATGGCCAAGCCTGCTTTTTAAGGAAGGATTGCTTTCATTCTGAGGTTGTCCTTTCTCTTTTATGATGTGAAAGAGCCTTTCTTTTTGTGAAATTATAGTGAAAACAAGTGGTGGCTAGTTATTATTTTAATGCCTTTACCTGAAGGGGAAAAAAAAAGGTTACCTACTCTTTGTAGTTTTAAAATTACGTAAATAGGTATGTGAAATTCTCAAAAGAGGGAACCACTGGTAGAGGTTCTTTAGTGCCTGCATAATTCCTGCAGCCTCCCGTCCTCCTTTTTTGGGGGGTGTAGCCCAGCATGCTTCAGGGATTTATTGTATTCAACAGGCCCTGGTCCCTGTATTCCTGGTGTCTCTGACTCTGGAGAGAGGCCCGTGGGTGATGAGTGATGTTCGAGAGACTGACAGTGTTGGTTAGAGGTTGCAGCAGCTTCTGTCCTGTGGGTGAGCCTGGTAACGGGAGAGTAATCTACATGTATAATTAGGAATTGGGTCAATTTTAAATGTTTTATTTCTTGTCCCAACAAATTTCAGTGACTGCCATGGCCTTAGAAGACAAAGCGTGAAAGATGATAACCAATGAAGGGTTGGAAACAGAAACACTTACTGGAGGCTTTGTGTCTGTGTGCCGTGTGTGTTTTTCTCCGTTTACTCTGATTGGAACATAGTGTCAAAAATCCCGTGAAAGTCCTGAATGCTATAATTTTGCTGCTGAGGCTACTAGTCTGCATCAGAAACCTTTGGGTTTTGGTTATAAATTAGAGAGCATGTGTTTGTTGGCATTTGGGAAAGGCAAACTGGAGTGATCCATGAAAAAACCGTAATAAATACATGTTGATTGTCCAAGCTGGGAAGAATAAGTCATATTAATACATTATTATTATTTAAAACTAATTACCTACCTACCATTGTCCACTAGTTTATGGCTGATTTTGTGTTAAGTTTTTAAAACATTTAATTTTCAAAAGTCAATAAAAATGTTCTTTATTTTAGGTTCCAACTTTTAAAAAAATTGATACTAATATTTAATATATAATGAAAGACAGCCAATTGCCTGAAGTAAAAAGAATACTATTAACACATTTTAGGAAGGCATTTGTAAATGGTTTAAGGATAGTTATGTTGTCGTTTGAATATTTAAATCGCATCAGGATGGTTGCAGCGGTGGAATGCAGGTCCAAATACTAGCCAATAGGCTGCATCGTAATGACCTAGGGAGCTTTAAAATTATTTTCATTAAAATTTTTTTTGGCTATAGTTCCTAGGGCTTTAATTTTAAACTACTGAATCAAAATTGGAAAGGCCAAAGAATTTTTATTTTATTTTTTGAATTTAATGTATTGGGGTGACATCAGTTAATAAAATCATATATAGGCTTCAGGTGTACAGTTCTACAGTACACCATCTGTGTATTGTACTGTGTGCTCACCACCCCAGGTCAAGTCTCCTTCCATCACTGTTTATCCCACCATTAATGACTCTCTTCTAGCTCCCTTTACCCCTCCCTCCCTCTGGGAGTCACCATACTGTTGTGTGTCCATGAGTCTTTCTTTTTTTTTCCTCTTAACCCCTTCACCCTTCTCACCCAGCCCTGAACCCTTCCACTCTCCACTGTTAGTTTATTTTGTTCATTAGATTCCACATATAAGTGAAATCATATGACAACTTTTCTTAAATAAGTAACTAACCATGACAATTTATATGTATCTCCTGTGGTGGTGGCGGGGGCTGTCAATTGCTATTATTTATCACAGTCATCATCATCATTATTGTTGTTACTGGTGTGGGCTCTGGAGGAAGATTTCCTGGGTTTAAATACCAGCGTCAGTCCATACTGGCGGGACAGGTTGGGCCAGTGACTTAGCTGTTACGGGCCCCAGGTTTTTTCCATCTGAAAAACTTGGATATTAATAGTAACTGCTCATAAGGTATTTAGAGGATTAAAGGGGACACTGTATGCCAGGAGCTTAATACAGTGCTTTGCAATCGAAAATGTTCATTATATAGTTGTTGTTGTTATTTTTACATTGAACTATCAGTCCTGGCCTTTTCTTCCTTTCAGTTAGTTGTTTAACGAATACTCACACCTTTGTCTCATTCTTATGATATTATTTTACCTAGGTAGCCATTCTATGAGGCACATTTTGAACCTTTAAAAGAAGGGTATGCTGATAATCAATAAAATGTTTTTCGATTTTCCGAATAGATTGGAAGGAGTTCTAAAGGCAGCTAACTCTACATTAGTTTATGTATAGTTGAGGCCAAGAAGGAATGCTTCACTCTTGTAGATATTTCCAGGGACCTTCCTTTGCTCGGAAATGGAAACTTTTCACTGTTAGCTTTAAATAATCTAAGAGAGAAAGAATTTCAAAGGTGAGGGAGATGAAAGAAGGATTTTAAAGTTATTACTTTCAAGAAAAGTGGTTTTCAGCTGTGGCCACACATTGAAATCACTTGGAACACCACACTACTGCAATTACCACCACCACCATGAACAACAACAACATTTTTGAATCCGCTGCATTGAGTACAGTAATAAAATAGATAATAGGGATGGTCAGGGATGTAATAGTTATTTTAGCTAACATGTTAATTTCTTATTTGCTTATTTACATGGAACTATCTGTGTAATCATGTTATACTTCGGTATAATTCATAGGATATGGAGCCTAATTTTATTATTTGATTCATTATAAAGATTTATAAATGTTTCCTTGTTTTGATGAAATGTTGGCTATAACCATTGTTTCTTTGGGGTATAAAAAGGAATTCGAATAGAAGCATAATTCTACTAGTGAAATAGGATTGTTTTTAGGTTTCCTGAAATATGTGCTATGAACAGTAGTTGCCTGTACCTGTGTTTAGGAGTGAAGTCGGTGGTGAGGGTTTGGACAGACCCAAGAGCATGGACCGGCAATCAGGCACCTTACCGGATGTGCCAGCCTGCTATGCTTGGTCCTTGGAGGCTAAGTCAGGGTAGTACCCGCTACTGTGGGACTGGTCTTCCATAAATACAGGCTCATATTACCTCGTGCAAGTAGAAGTCTCACTGGCTTTGTTGGGGATTTGGAGGGTCTTGTGTGAGGGACTAACAGCATCCATGGTCGGGGATTCATGTACCACAGGGAAGGTTCTAAGGGTGGAGGTGGAGTGGATTGGAGACCACACTTACATGCCCCGTCTGTTGGTGCCTTTATTTTTTGTGATGGAGAAATGGATTCAAAATGGCTGATACTGGGGCATTTTCAGGTGAAAAGCACTGTTAATTTAGAAGGATTTCATTTCAGATCTTTTTAATTGAATAACTGGTTATAAACTTCGTTCATCAGGAGCTCAAATAATGTTATTCCTTAGCTTCCAATACAAACACAACCATTTTTTAGAAATATTTATTTACTATATTTCCACATACATTTTATTTATTTTTTATTAAAAGAGAGAGAACATCAATGTGTGGTTGCCTTTAGTATGCCCCTTATTGGGGTCCTGGCCCACAACCCAGGCATGTGCCCTGATTGGGAGTTGAACTGGTGACCCTTTGGTTCCCAGGCCGGTGCTCCATTCATTGCGCCACACCAGCCAGGGCTCCACATACATTTTGTAGTCTATGTGTAAATAAGTTACCAGCCTGCATCTTCTTCTTCTTTTTTAAACCTTTTTGCCATCTTCCTGTGATATTATGGTTAAGAAATACAAGGATGTGGGCCTTTTTTATTTACTTGGTTGGCATATTTGCAGGTACAAATTTTAACGTTCTGATTTTCAACCACTTCTGGAGTCCCAGAGTACCAAATCTAAAGAACACCAGGCTCGTGTTTTATTTCTTCTACCTTTGCTACTTTTTGCTTTGCAAAGTCCAGACTGAGTCAGGCCCCAGGGGACGGTGTGGGCTGATACTGAATCTATCTATGATCCTGTGCCCCAAATATTAGATGGGCTGGAATAATGGAAGCTGTTGACCAAGGTGGCAGGGGCATGAGTCTGCCAATTACAAACAAACAAACACAAAATAAACAACCATTCCTCAAAATCATACTGAGGGTGAGGGGAGGTGTGTGTTTGTGAGTATGTGTTTATGTGTGCGTGCACGGTGCACATGTGATGGGGTGAGCTAAAAAAGTTTATAGTTCTTTTGACTGTTATTTAGACACAAGGAAAATCTGTCTTCTCAGAGAACTTGTATCCTACCTCTGCTGTTGAATTCGGTGTCCATTTTTCCATCTCTTGTGGCACTTGTAAATTTTAAAATTATTTAGGTAAGAATACCTTGGAGGTGGGAATAGTTATTTTCTCTAGCTTATTGATGAAAGTTGGTGGGATGCTGGGAGATGCTAGTAGAAAAGGCATGTGGCAGAAATGACTTATGTTCAAAAAGGAAAGAGAAGGACAGTACAGTGAGAAATATTGCCACCAAGTGGATTTACCCCTTAGCCGGTCACCGTGTTCTTTTCTGGTGTGAGAAGCATTTTCTGAAATCAACTTAATTTTAAGGGTTGTTCCAGAGCAGTGGAATCTGACCTCATGGGATCTTACCAAGCTGCAATAATTGGATTAGTTATTCTTCCTTTAAACAAATAGTAACATTGGATGGGTGGATTGTTTTGCTAATAACCCTCATGGCATTACATAACCACTAATTGATTCCTTATTATTTATGGTTATGATTCTGTGGGATCTGCCTCTCCGGGCTCAGGGGTAGCCTGTGTAGGCCACAGATTTCCACTGGAAGAGAGGCAACGTGAACGTTCACCACCCGGTCTGCTTTGGGATTCTAAACCACTTTTAATTTTTCTAATTTACACTTATTTATAAGTGTCTATAATTTTTTTCCCCTTTAAGTTACTTCAGAAGTTTTTAGATTTCCAGGTAGATCTGGGAGATGGTAGCTTTGAGTTAAAATCTGGTGTTACTCATTGCAGTAAAAATGTACTGCTTGTCTGCCCTGGCTGGTGTGGCTCAGTTGGTTGGAGCATCATCCATTGACCAAAATGCAATGCAATGAGTTTGATTCCCTGGTGGGGGCACTTACCAGAAGGCAGCAGCCAATCAATGTTTTTCTCTTGTGTTGATGTTTCTGTCTCTCCCGCTTCTGCTGTTGCTAAAAGCAATGAAAAAGTTTTTTCTTTGGGTAAGGATTTTAAAAAAACGTACTGCCTGTCTGATTTTTTCTTTTTGCCATTTATGAGATTTTTCTTTATGGCTTAGTACCTGATACATTTTATAAATGTTTCTGACAAAGAATATTTGTATCTGCCTCTGGGACTGGTTACATAAACATTGAACTTTTATTATTGAAACCTTATGAACTATTCAGAGTGTTCCTTCTCCGATGCTGGCCTCCCCTACACTTTTCACATTCTCCTTTTTCAAATCCCACCGGAACTGGGGAGAGGAGTTCAAGGAGGTTGGGACCAGCATGGCTGTGTGGGGCGATCAAGGGCCAGACTTTATAGGAGGAGCCCTTTCCTTAGACTAAGTGAGGGCGCCCTTCAGCATGAATGAAGATTTTAAAAAATTGTTGCCGTAGGGGAATTGATTCTGAGGAAATCTCTCCTCCTCTTTTTCTTTCAGTCAGTCTTGATTACTTAAGTTGTTTAATTTAAGGAGAGGAAATGACTTTAGAAGAATTTAGTCTGTGAAAATGGATGAAGCAAAGCTTATTGGGGAATGGGCTAGAGAAGAGAGAGAAGGGGTTCAGTGTGATCCTTTGCGAACGGGACATGTTGGAGATTAATTTGTGCTTTCCTTCTGCTTTCTTCCTCCTCATCTCCCTTTGCACATCCCTGTTCTATGGAGGATGGTATACTACTCTTGCCTTTCACTGAGTCTGAATGCTGTGTGGTGGTGAAGAGTCCAGATCCTGGAGCCAGTCTGCCTGAGTTTGAATCCTGTCTCCGCTGCTTGTTAGCTCTGGGACTCTGGGCAAGTCACTGAGTCTCTCTGTGTCTTGGTTTTCTCATCTGTTAAATTGGAAATAGTACATACTGCATAGGGTTGTCTGGATTAAATGAGGTGTAATATGTGGAAATGCTTAGAATAGTACCCGATATATGTACCCATGTATTCAGTAAATGTAAGCGGTTACCATTGTTCCATCAGGCAGCCTGCCTGTTTCACATTTGTGTATAATGTTACATCAATTCGGACAAGTAAAGAATAAATTTCAACTGCCTAACATTGAAAAAGGATTAAATGTTAACTGCATACATTTTTTAAAATAACCAAATATATGAATCTCTTGCATATTATTGCAGTGACTACAAAGATTAATCGTGGTTGTCACTGCTTCAGTATGGTTTGCTTTTTGGAGAAAAGGTTGTCATTTATAGATACTTTCCTGATTCATACGAGCTGAGTTATGGAGTTCTCCATGTGGCTGGTCTGGTTTTTAAGCGGTATTAAAGTTATACTGTATCAAAAATAAGATTAATTAAAATTTCCCCTGAAGATTTTAATGTTACATTAATAAGCTTTTTCTTGTTCCCTATACAGCATCAAAACTTAGAATTAGCTTCGAGGTATGGGGTCTGCTGTCGAACTTAGAAAACTTTAGTAATTAACCATGATGGCCCTGTGCATGTCATTAGCCATTGGTTAAAGGTATATAGTCATGCTCATAAGCAGCCTTTAGTTTTTGTTTATTTATTTTAAACATTGAAATAGGTAACAGTCAGAAAGAAAACTTGGTCTGACTAAATTTAGTTCCAGTTTTGAAAGTGATTAAGGCTAGGGGCCTAGGATAAGACAGGTCTCATGGCTTAACTCCGGTTCCAGTCCTCGTCAGCAAGGTATTGTGCGTTGGGCCTCTGGGGACCCACGGGGGCAGTGGAGGGAGGGGAAACTCGTTGGTTAAGAACGATGTCCAAATTTATAACTTGTTTTTGTTGAGAGTAGCAGTGATGCTATATTCCTTCAAAAATATTGACTACTTCTTGTTCTCTTATATCTTATCTGGTAGAGAAATCCCGTGTTTCTAGGGGTCCTATCCACTCTCACTGAGGCTTACCCTAAAGTCGATGTCAGTAGGCAGTGTCTTGGGGGGGTTATCCATGACATCTGGAATACCTGGGCTAGCACTTGGGGTGTGGGGTGTGAGGAGGGGGAGGGGGTTGTGGAGAGGGTTCATGTGGTCCCTGTGAATAGGAGGAGCCTGGCCCTCACTCCCTTCTGCTGGGGCTGCTGGGGCTCTCAGGTGAGTGCTGTTAGCTGTTGCACTGAAGCGCAGGGAGCAGGTGGCCCATGCTTTGAAGCTGCTGTCAAGCATTTACTGGGAGGCTGGCAACAAAGGGTGCAAGCTTGTTAAAGCCCTTCATGAGTGGTATAAAGGGAATATGGGAGTGTGGTTCGAGACACAGGCACTGTGCCCAGCTCCATAACTCATACATTGTGGGATCTCAGTGATTGCCTCTAATTTTCTTTTTAGAAAATAGAGAAGAATAATGTAATGCCAGCTTGCTTACCTCCAAGAGTGTTTTGAAGATTAATGAGTTAATTGCCTTGGAACAAGGCTGCAGAGCTTAATCTGGTCACAATTTCATTGCCTTTCTAGGGAAGCTCCAGTTTAGGGGAATGCACTAGTGGAAAGAAGGTAGGAATAGAATGGCTGTCTGCAACTTACGAATTTCAAGTTCAGCTACAGATCAGGGTTCCATTTTAGCTGGGGGATTTTAACCTAACATTTCTAGGTATTTTTTAGAAACAACACAAAACCAAATGTCTGGCCTCCTGTTTGTGGGAAAAGAATAGATGTTTGTCCTGAGAACATATTAATAAGGATGCTAGTGGTTTCCTCCCATGGGAAGGAAAGAAGATGGGTCAAAAGAGGGAGCATAGATTTAAGTGGAGATTGTTATTGTCCCAGTGCTGATGTGCTCTTTTGAGAGTTGGTATTACTTCATTTTGTTGACTTTTCAAGTTTGACAAAGAAACTTCATGGATATCAAGCCAAAATAAAACAAAAAAATATAAACACACACACACACACACACACACACACACACACACAGTTACTTTAAATACCAAGGATGTCAGCGTGAAATTAAAATGAATCAATTGGCATTTCTGCCTTGAAATTTTTTGGTGAAACTAATTTAAAACAATAGTGAAAACTTCTGGCTTTTACCTTATAATGGGAAATATGACCTTTTTCAGTGTTTTTGGCTTAAGGATGTTGACAGTGGGTTGTTTTGGGGTTAAAATTTGCTTCAACTCTCTAATGGCTCTTGGGATTTTGGTCAATCTTTGGTGTGGAATAACAAATGCTGTCACTGGTGTTGGTATCATGTAGCTTTTCAAAGACAAGGTCTCCAAGGTAGTGGATATGGTATCCCGTCCCGCCATGTGTAACTGTTCAAAAAAAAAAGAAACACTGTTGTCATGTGAATTCTTTTTTTTTTTTTTTGAGCTTGCTTTTGAAATAACTTTCACAGAGAATTCCTGTTACCTAGAAATTGATGACAGACTTACACCATTTCCTTTTTTTTTCTTAGACGTTCCATCCTCAGAGCAGCCTGAACTGTTCCTAAAGAAACTTCAGCAGTGCTGTGTCATTTTTGACTTCATGGACACGCTATCTGATCTTAAAATGAAAGAATACAAGCGCTCCACTCTTAATGAACTGGTGGACTACATTACAATAAGCAGAGGCTGTTTGACAGAGCAGACTTACCCTGAAGTAGTTAGAATGGTGAGTTTCTTTTTTTTCGCCGGGGACACTTTTAAGCACCTTCCATAGCAACTCGCAGGTGTATTTATTGCAGGAGTCAGGTCGTTTGGAGGTCACCTCCACACAAGAGAGCCAACCTTCTGAGAGCTAAGCACAAGTAGTCGGCACAGTACTAGAAGTTGAAGAGCATTATTTTATGAGAATGAGATCCAGAACTTTTCACCTACAACAATATTGGAGGAGTCAGTGACTTCAAACTATGAAGCCAAGACTTCCAGGGCTTTATTGGATTTCTGGCCTTGGGAAAAGAGCAGACACAGGAGAATCAACAGAACTTTTAGATCTGTGTTTGAAAAGTATTCAAGTCTGTTGGATGTCTTGATTTTTTTCCCTCTCCTTATTCATTTTGGTATATTAGAAATGGCTTTATGCTTAATAAAATGTGATTGATAGAATCTAGTTAAGCCTCTCTTGGCTTCATAAGCTAATTATTCTCTTTATACTCTTGAAATCAGAGGTGATGTCTTTCATTATTTTTGAACAGTATCTTGCACTTTGTGTGGTTGTTAGGAGTTAACAGAAGAAACATTATTAGCATAATGCAAGTAATTCTGCTCTTAATGTGTCAATAATTCTATTAGTTTTTCAAAAGCTAAGCTAAACTATGGTTCTCAGTTAGATTTCTGCGGGAGGGTGCCCTTCTTTGGCATCCAGGAAGATCTGGGATCTGTAGAGTGCACACTATTTGGGTGGGATGGGGTGGGGGCCGGGCTGGTCTGCTAACTGGTGAAATTGTGCTTCAGTGACCCAAAAGGGTCAGTGTGTATTATTATAACAGGAGGAACTGTGACTGATGTGTGAAGATCATATCAGCACATTCAGTGTATTCCTCAGATCCATATCTGAGCGCATATTGCATTTGTGGTTAATTTATAAGAATATAGGACCAGAGTGTTTTGTAGGTTAACTAATAACGTGTGGCTCTTGAGCAGTGGTTCTCAACCAGGGTGTGGTTTTGCTTCCCAGGGCACTTGGGAAATGTCACAGCCAGTGGTGGGACGGGTGTACGGACTACCAGCATCTAGTAGAGAGAGGCTAGAAATGTTGCTAAACATCTTAACAATGCCCAGCCCCCACAGCAAAGAATGGCCTGGTCCCAAAGTCGGAGTGCTGCTGTTGAGAAGCCCTGCTCCAGAGTTTGCATGTTGTGTAACCTCTTAACCTGGTACTTAGGGTCTTCTCTAGTCCCCCTGCCTTCTGCAGAGGATGGTTCCTGGTTTTAACCTACCTATGCCCTCAGCTAAGAGATATCCACTGTTTATAACTTTCTTCTACATCTTTATACAAATAGTTTATGAAAATGTCAGCACATGCAAGCATATATGTATAAATCTTGTTTTTTGTAAACACAAATATGTATACACTTTCTCTGTAACTTGCATTTTTCACTTATCAATATATGATATGTACCAGTAAATATGAAGCTGCCTCATTCAGTTTTTTAGCTCTGTAATATCTCACTGTGTGGAGGTGCTATAATTTATTTAACACGTATCCTGTGAATTTGCTGATTTATTTTTCTTCCTTTTCTCCTGTTTCTGGACTTGTGTGTACCGTCCCCGCAGGCCCCTCCACTAATTCTGATTCTCCATTTCCTTTCAGTGCTGCCACTGTTTCCTGAAAAGGCCCATAGTTCTCTCCTTCCTTAAGTTCCTTGGCAACCCATCTATTTGGGTTGGGTTGTTTTTCAGCAAACTAGTTCATTTGTTTCTTTCAAAAAATTTTTTTCACGTGTTTGTTCAATTTTTCTAATTAGACTCTGAGCACTTCTAGGCAAGAAGTGTGTCTCATACATCTCTGTGGTCTCTTAAGGCCTCCTAGCTCAGGCCTACATGAAGTTGTTTGAACGAGGAAATGAACCCTCTTGAAATGTGAGCATTTCAGACATTCGAATCACTGTTAAGAGAGTGAATGTCATTGGATTCTACTCCGTTTTTAAACCCAGTATTTGGCATAATCAAAAAATTCTTTCATTCTTATGAACCAGCTTGGTCCTCAACTAGCATTGGTTCTTAAAGGAGACCATTTTCTCTTCTCCCTTATTATCGCCCTGTACCCCCTCTCGTCCTACCCCCTGCCAAAAAAATTTTTTTAAAGATTTTATTAATTGTGTGTTTAAAATCTACTTGAGCCCTCCCTTAGGAGGATTTGTATCTGTAGCATGTGTGGTATTCTAGGGCACTAGAAAATTAACTTTCTTTGTGGTGGTTTATGGTCCTCAGAGGTATAATTTATTTTTCATACCATGATTTGTGAAATTGCTAACTATTAATTTTACGTGGTTCTTAGGCAGTCTGGTGTATTCATAGAGAAGGTGGTAGCGTGTAGAATAGAAAGGACTTTGGAACTACACAAATGTGGTTCAAGTGACAGCTCTGGCCACACTTGCTTGGTCACCTTGGATGGAGCCCTCCACCTTGGGAGCCCTCAGTTTTCATGTGGTGCTCAGAGGAACACAGGATTGGGGGAAAGGTGGTCAGAGTCTCTCTCACCCTGCTCCATCAATACTCCACCTAAGTAAAGTCATTGTGCTTTTGTTTGTACATCAAAGTTCCCACCACCTCAAATATACACACAGCCTAGTAAGCAGGTGCTTACTGCTCTATAAAAGCGGCTGGAACCAAGTCCCCAGTGAGGGTGCCCTCTACTCCCTTCCTTTTTGCCACTTCTGAGCCCCTCATATATGGAAATTCTGGTGCTGCTATTGCTCACCTTCCTATCTGTGTCTTACTTGCCCTTTGGCATTTTATGAGGATTTACAATGATTTGTATAAAGCTCTCAGAACAGTCCCTAAGACACATGGCAGACATTCAATTAATCATAATATTATGTTTTAATGATTTTGTTATTAGATACTTGATCTGACAATTACTGGTGGAACTGAAGTTCCTGGCCGTGGACTGAAAATGCTCTATCAGCTAGATGCGTTTATTCCATTGCTTCAGTAGTCCTCAAGTTCTGTACTTCCGAGGTGATCCTGCCCGTTGAACAGTCCCTGTCCCACCTGTTCCTCTTTCCCGTTGCTGAGAAATGAAACTGCTCCACCAGGGTTAGTGGGGGAAATGGTAGTGCTTTCTTAATAAGGTATCAATGAAGTGATGGCTAGGTTTTAGACACCAGCATGGGTAATGACATGATGGAGTGTTCTGGTGTCAGCATTATTACCAAAAGCTTTTGATGCAACTTGATGGGAACTAGAATTTGAGAATTGCTATTCTTATTAGGAGAAGAAAAGAGTGACAGATAAAAGTAATCTATGAGTTGTGGAAGCCGTTTTTAGCATTTAAATGAAATCTGGGTAGCATCTAGCACAGCTGCTAGAAGTAAGAAAGAAAAAGCAATTATGTGCAGACAAAACAATATAGCACTACTTTGGGTATAACTTACCGAAGAAGAACAGAGCGGGGTAGTGTGGGGTAGTAGGAAGAGCCACAGACAGAGAATGTGGAAGTGACTGTCCTGATTTTTCATCTTCCAGTTAACTTGTGGTGAGATGTTGGGTCAGTAATTTCCTCTCTAAGCCCCAATTTCTCCTGTTGTAAATGTGGAGGGATTAATAATGATCTCTCACATCGTTCCAGCTCTGAAAATTACCAACTCTTTTGGTTAACACAGCCTACGAAATTTAGAATGGATTCTGCCATTCTTAAAGCTTACAAACCATTGGCCAAAGTAGTTGCTTAAGTAAGTGGTTTGTCTTACGTATTTCTCATGGGGTCATATCTGATGGAAAAATGAGAATCAGGACTTTCGGTTCCTTGAGCTCGGGCACATTCTGCTTTGTCTACTCTCAAGTGTCAGGCTTCTGTCCTGGAGGCAGTAATTGTACCACATGTGCTCGTGTTTTCCTTCTGGTTCCGTTGCCATGCATCCACTTGAAAGACCTTTTAGATTTCTGACTCGCCCAGTAATCTTACGTTAATTTTTCCCCCCCAACTCCAAATGCTGTTTATTTTGCATTCTTTATATTCATACATGTTTCTTTTCAAAAATGCCTCTTGGGGGTAGTTCAGATGTGAGCTGAAATTGCATTGGTGAAGACATTGTTTTGGTTAACTCTAGGTTAATGTTTACTGAGTGACATAGAACCACACACTTTCACACTTTGATAATAAAAAACAGGGCAAGACCCTGCTCTGTCAACAAGCTCACTGTCAGGCAGAGAGGATACTCATGTGAACAAATAAGATAATGTCATGTATGCATTAATAGAAGGCAGGGAAGGAGTAGAGAGAAAGGGTCATTAACCAGAGGTAGGGAGGAGTGGTGGAGGAAGGCTGTAGGAAGTGTTAAGCCTCAGTAGGATATTAAAAGTGAAAGCGTATTTTTCAGGTGGCTGAAATAGTGTTGAAAAAGAGAATTATGTGATACAAAGGACTTCCCCAACCCCATGATACAGTCAGAGAAACACAATAGTGCTGTGTTGTTTCAGCATGGGGGTGTGTGTGTGTGTGTGTGCGCGCGCTCGCGCGCGCGTGCATGCATGTTGGGGAATGGGAGGAGGTGAATGGTGCCAGTTGAAAATGCGCTAGCCAGATCCTGAAAGAACCGCCCAGATAATGGATAACCAGTGCAGGTTTAGATTTAGTCAGATTTAAAATCCAATGACAGTGTGTCAGAGAGACCAGAGGGGGCTGCCATGGAAGGCAGGCAGGAAGCTACAACAGTAGGGGACTGTGCTATGGAAGTTGTGGCGGGCCTAAACCAAGCGCAGGTGTGGAAGTCGAGAAGGAGAGGAAGGGATGGCGTTTGAGACCAACTTAGGAGGTAAGATGAAGCTGCTTAGCGTTTGTGGGGTTAGTGTGTGAGGCGATGGGGTCTAGGATAGCTTTGGGAATTAGGTAGTTTGTGGTGCTTCTATTTGACAAAGGTA